>CM060949.1:206304015-206389173 GCA_030765055.1 Mantis religiosa | reverse complement strand
CAACTGCTTTACCTGCTGTTTATGATACTTAAACACATATTCATATTGAAACACTATAGGGCCACAGCATAATTTTTTTCATGACTATTATATAAAAATAGGTATTACAAAATGTGCCTTTTTTATTTTTTATTATTATTATTATTATTATTATTATTATTATTATTATTATTATTATTATTATTATTATTATTATTATTATTATTATTATTATTATTATTATTATTATTATTATTATTATTATTATTATTATTATTATTATTATTATTATTATTATTATTATTATTATTATTATTATTATTATTATTATTATTATTATTATTATTATTATTATTATTATTATTATTATTATTATTATTATTATTATTATTATTATTATTATTATTATTATTATTATTATTATCATTATTATTATTATCATTATCATTATCATTATCATTATTATTATTATTATTATTATTATTATTATTATTATTATTATTATTATTATTATTATTATTATTATTATATTATTATTATTATTATTATTATTATTATTATTATTATTATTATTATTATTATTATTATTATTATTATTATTATTATTATTATTATTATTATGATTATGATTATGATTATGATTATGATTATGATTATGATTATGATTATGATTATGATTATTATTATTATTATTATTATTATTATTATTATTATTATTATTATTATTATTATTATTATTATTATTATTATTATTATTATTATTATTATTATTATTATTATTATTATTATTATTATTATTATTATTATTATTATTATTATTATTATTATTATTATTATTATTATTATTATTATTATTATTATTATTATTATTATTATTATTATTATTATTATTATTATTATTATTATTATTATTATTATTATTATTATTATTATTATTATTATTATTATTATTATTGTTATTGTTATTGTTATTGTTATTGTTATTGTTATTGTTATTGTTATTGTTATTGTTATTGTTATTGTTATTGTTATTGTTATTATTATTATTATTGTTATTATTATTGTTATTGTTATTGTTATTGTTATTGTTATTGTTATTATTATTGTTATTATTATTATTATTATTATTATTATTATTATTATTATTATTATTATTATTATTATTATTATTATTATTATTATTATTATTATTATTATTATTATTATTATTATTATTATTATTATTATTATTATTATTATTATTATTATTATTATTATTATTATTATTATTATTATTATTATTATTATTATTATTATTATTATTATTATTATTATTATTATTATTATTATTATTATTATTATTATTATTATTATTATTATTATTATTATTTATGGTAAATACATTTTACGAACGGAAAGTGTTCTAAATAATTCTGTATCTTCGTTTTCACTTGGTGAAGAACCTCACTCGAACCAATCAGATGCCAACAGAACGCAACACTCCGCCCACACCAATCCAGCCCACCGTCCAACCGGACCAATCACAGTCGTTGTTGAAATACCCACTAGAGTACTTCGATCTCTCCACTGCCACTGAGGATATCTGCCGTAGTCGCAGACGAAACGTCTGGGAAGAAGAAGAAGAAAGAGCCCAGTAGACCACGGTCTACAGGCCCGGAATATACCTCAGCTAGTATTGACACCGGCCGTGAAAGCCCTAAAACCTTGATGAATCCATATAAATGTTGGTTCTGACACCAGGTTGCTCTGTTGTAGGTCTGTCCGGTTTTCTTCTGTCCACTGGAGACCACCTAGCACAACATATTAATAAATATTCTCATATATCGCTCTTAAACGACCAAAATTCGGAAATGATCGGCTCTTAATCCTTTCATTCACTGGTACTTCCGTGTCCATTATCATTCTGATATCTTCGTTCCTTTTCTTCTCTAAGCTGGATATTACATTTCATTCATCTTGTTTTTAACTCTTCAGAATACTGTAGGATTCAGTCCCATGTGTCGAAATACTTTAAGGGCTCTAGGAGTTTATTTTTACCCAGTCAAGGCTAATTTTTACCAATGTTAAAATTTGAATATATAGAAAACTAATTATTATCAGAAATTTAAATTCGGTATGATTACTGTATAGTATTTAAATTACGTTCACATAGGTTCATGCAAAAGGGGCATAAATCACACCGTGTGTCCTGAAAAATATATTGCACCCTATATTTCAGGTGCACTTCACTTGTAGGAATTTAAAGCTACATGCACCAATTTTTATCCTAAATAACCTAAGATACAGTTTTATAATATCAGCTAAATGAACATCTCATATAGTTTATACTACGCACATGAAAAATTAATTAGTTTTGAGTAAACAAAATAAGATAATATTTTCAAGGGTGTTCCAGAAACATTGACAAGTAACCACTACAAATTGTGTGTCACAATTTATAGTTTTTGAGAAACATCCATCTAAAATATGAAAATCAAGTGTTTTGGGAAATCACGATCAAAGATTAAGCACCATTCTCAGGAAGTGGGCGTACCATTATGCCGCCATCTTTAAATTGACGAATTAAAGGGCTTTAATACCAGCTGACAACCTATGTTTTATATCATTTTAAAAGCTGAAGAATTATATAATTTTTTAACATTAAAAAACAAAAAAATTGTTTTCCTGAGACCTATTGACCTCACCAGTACCCTTAAACTATGACGTGAAGAATACTTTAATAATTACACAGACACTGGTTAAACCTTAACGTGGGGCTATACAAAGCATAGCATTCGTTCATAATGTTTGGTTACAAAATTTTTCTTGGCCCTTGTTATCCCTATGGGGTGTTTCAATGGCTAAAAATTATTACTTACTTTATAGTACCCAATATAATTCCTAAACCTTAAATATGATCAATTCAGGTCAAGTTATCTGAAATTATTTTACATTTTACTTATCACCGTGAACAGAATTTGATGAAACAAATATCGAATCTACGTAATTTCACAAGAAATCCAGAACATTTATGAAATGCGATTTACTATTTCTGCAAAGAGAAATAGCGGTAGCGTTTAATGAAAACTAATGAATAAATGAATAACAGAGGACCACTTACATCAAGTACATTCGTTTGTTTTTATTGTTATACTTGATTTTTAACAGCGTTGTGTACTTTTACACTGAAAAAGATGACAATGGGGTCATGTACAATGTATCACCAAACACAGACATAAACTAGAGGATCATTTATGTGGTTTGATGGTTTATGACAGGATTTTGCAGAACATTCCATCCATATTACGTAGCTTTCCTGCTTATCTTACAAACTCAGTGGAATATTTTATGGCGAAGAATGGCAACTCAACTCGACAATGACCGTCTTCACAACGTGGTGAACACCTAAAATTTATTCTAGGAAAATTGCTTCACACTTTTAAAAGTGTTACAGTTGTTTTTGATTTCTATTTAAAAATGTTTTGAAACATTTATAGATATTTAAAAGAATAACAAATAAAATTGTGTAAAATATATGTAATTCTTTGATTGGCCATAGTAATAGATTAGATCAGATTAGATTAATTTGCGTTCAGTAGGTTCACTTGTAGCCAGAAAAGTCTGGTGAACATTTACACATGTCCAGTGGTATAAAGTTTAATAGCATATATATGTACAAAAGTTAACATAAGACACATATTATAGTACTCAAGGCAATATGAACAACAATATGGAAAACAAAGCAGGGATAATTATATATGATAGCAAAATCAAACCCTTTTTTAATCCAGCGTTCACTTGGCTTATGCCAGTAGTCTCAATCTTTTTGCAATGGATACCATTCTTGTTATTTATTAAATACATATACATTAAAATAAACTTTCAACTCGCATCAAACATTTATTAGTAATGATTTGTCATTTGAACAGTTAGAACTACTTATAGAGGTACAGAAGCATTATCAGGATAATTTGTCATTCAGATAATATTGTACAGAATAAAAATATTTTGAGCAAAGGTACTCTCTAAAAGCCTTTTTGAAAGCACCAAAATTATCAACTTTTTCTTTGAGAACATTAGGAAGTGCGCCAAATATTTTGATAGTTTCATAATACACACCTTTCTGGAAGCAAGAAAGTTTAGCACTGGAATAATGGATATTATACTTTTGTCTAGTGTTTTATTTTGTGAGTTACATTATTTTGTTGCAAATAAGGCACGATTGCATACAATGGATATGAGGATCGAGAATATATACATGCAAGAAGCGTTAATATCTTCAATCCTCTAAAAAGATCCTTACAGAGCATCTCTTGTGGGTGTTAGTAAATGATTCTTATAACCCTCTTTTGCAATAATTGTATTACGTAATGTAGTGACGTAGTAGCTAAATCGGCCATGACATAAAAGTAGTATATTCGGTAGCGATAGTAACGAAGGATTAAAGTAATCTTGGTTGTAGAAACCGAGAGAAAATTCGTCTTTCTTGCTGAAACGCTGAAGAAAATCGACGCTTATTAAACTGCTCGAAAATATTGAAGTGTTAGTTCAATTTGAAGTATTATATTGATTCCGATCACAGTATAAAGTTTTGTGATAAGAATTGTAATGCATTTGGTGTTAAAAGAAATAACAAGAGATTGATTTTCTTATAGAAAGTTCAAATTAAAAATATTAATGCCTTCTTCACTCGTTACCACCCTTGTAACTTAGAGTTTTCATTTCTCGTAAGTAAGAATATAACAGAAGAATATTAAAAGCTAGCCGAGGCATAACTGATAACTTCGGGGAACATCTTCTTCATCAAGTCATTATATTTTGGACGAACGTAATATCGACGAAGTAAGAACAAAGACGGGAAAACGGGATAACAGCACGAATCTTGCTATCCTGGGTGGACGAAAACTTTGTATTAGAATAACTTTTTCTGTTAGGAATATAAGGACTTTCAAACTGCTGTATAAAAGCACAAGAAATTTGTGCTCTCACATAAGTAATGTACCTAAATAAAATTTTATGTAGATTATATTTACTGATAATGTTTACGTGTCCAACTGACGGATATATCTAAGGGGACCTCCAAAGTTTCGGGTGCAGTTAGTTAAAGTCTACTCCTTACAACATCAGTTAACTCTAGGTATTTATTTTTACAGGGGCCTTGCCTGCTTCCCGGCGACCACGTCTAGATGGTCCGCATTGTTGGCGGCACGGATGCAGACATTTGTAATTACCCTTATCAGGTGAGCAGCTGGTTTAGTTTTATTGGGAGAAATTTATAAGTATAACAAGGAAAGTGTTATGATGCTCGCATTGGGAGCTCTGGGGCCTGATCTTGGTTTCTCCTGAACCGCAGGCATATCTTATATACCCTCTGTTTGCTTTCCATCATTTTGTTTTCATTTTCCAAATGAGCTTTAAAATTTTGGGGTGGAGGGTGGTAAATGCCGAATGGAAATACCTACCTCCATGGACACTAGAGGAGTTTTGAAGAAACAAAACGAGAGCTTCTGCCATCTGTTGTTTTGTTTTCTCACCAACTTTGGATTCGGGGGTATAGAGGATAAAGGCTAGGCCTTTTAGGCATGTACATTTCTACAGATATCTGCACATAGACTTCACATATTTTCAACAATCTCTCCATATTTTAACTTCCTACACAAGTCAAAACCCTGTTAAGTGGCATACACCTTTTTTGGAAAATAAAGGAATTATTTAAAAAGTATATTCTGTCACGAACATACAAGCCCGCCTCGGTAACGTGGTGGTAGCATGTCTGCCTCACGTTCAAGAGGTCCCGAATTCGAAGCTCGGTCGGGGTGAGTTACCTGGATAAGGTTTTTCCGGGGTTTTCCCTTATCCTGAAAGACGAGAATGTGAGGTAACTTTAAGCTCTATGGACCCAGGACTCATTTGAAGCATCATTTGACCCATTCCATTCATCATCCGATAAGACTTAACGTTGGAGGACGTAAATTACAAAAAAAAAAAAAAAAAAAAAAAAAAAACGAACATACAAGAACGTCCATGGTGGGAAAAATTGCATAAATACGATTATATTTCCCTTATGAATTTCTCAAATGTTATATTAGGTTACTCCATTTGAGATTGATCTGGGTACGTGGCAATGATTGTTTTCAGAGATCCGGGTTTTCAGTCCCTGATCACAACATTCTTTGATGAAGTGCTTTTTCCATGGTATTTGTCTGCTTGGAAGGACAACTGTTGATACTCGACTTTCCCTAGCTCCAGCTGGAAAGGAGCCTCTTAGACCCCATCCGGTGGTTTTGGTGGTGGATTGCCGTGGTTTTCAGTCCTCTGTTCTGTAATTTTTCTCTCTTCTAATATATATTTTTGAGTTCTGTTATTTATCTGGAGCTTATATGACTGTATCTCAAAATAAAAGTGAAGTAATGGCCTTTAAAGCTAAAGAAAGCATTAGATACACAGTTGCAATAGAAATAATATTATAAAGTAGTAGGCCGAGTTCAAATACTTGGATTATTACATGTGATATAAGAAAGAAACAGAATTAATTAAAAATTCAAACTTTCAGTTATATAAATGGAACAATAAAATGAGTATAAAAAGTAAAGCAACGAAGATACTATTCTAAAATTTGACAGAGTAATGTCAGAACCCAAAATACTTATATGACAGCGAAGTATTGGTCATTACTGAAAAAGATAAAAGAAATACTCGGGCAAATGAGATATTCGAGAGAGAGAGAGAGCAGAGAAGAGAGAGAGAAGAGAGAGAGAGGCAGAGAGATGAGAGAGAGAGAGAGAGAGAGAGAGAGAGAGAGAGAGAGAAGAGAGAAGAGAGAGAGAGAGAGAGAGAGAGAGAGAGAGAGAGAGAGAGATGTTCGACCTGAATGGCAGAGTACAAGAATTTAGAAGTAAATGAGTAACCCGTGTACATAATATGAGAAAGAATGATTACCTCTCTATTTTATGAAGTATAGACCAGTAGGAAAGAGAAGGATGGGGAAGACAAAGAAATCGGTGTAACTAGTAAAATAAATTATGTTGACCTCAACAGGCAGTAATGCCTAAAGCATGAAGGAAGATGATGATGTTCCTGTAATTTAATAATTCTTATATAAGGCTTTACTAACGGCAATATGTCATAAGTACAGATTACTATTAAATTAATCTTTCAGAATTAATACAAAAGACTACGTTTAAATTAAAAATCATTATCAATTTCTCTATTCAATATCGAGATTCCTTTAAAATACAACTTTAAATTGTTAATTCATAAAGACAATCTCAGCAATAATGGGTACCTACGTGTGCCTTTGACTAACACACTAACTGAATAACGACTACTGATGCCAACATCCAATTTTGCATGTACATTCAGCCATTGCCAAGTATGAGACACAAAGAAACACTTTTGTTTTGTGTTATTGTTACTATATTGGCGAGAATCTACGTAAGCGCAGCAATTTTCCTCTGTTTCCTTCTATTACAACACTGCTTAAACTTCAAATTATATATTTAGCCTTTGTACTTACAAAAAGATTGTCTTGTTCTTTGACTAAGGTGCCTCGCATTACTGCTGTGCTTTAATATATTTCAGCTGTCTATGGAGACAAATGGCGATCACCACTGTGGAGCCTCTATCATCAGCGATGTCTGGGTTGTGACGGCTGCTCATTGTGTTGAAGGGTGAGTGTCACTTGGTTCTGAGTTACATTGGCTTCAATTTCATGCAGACATTCACAAGGCTCTCTTCGTCATATGCGATTAAGTCTCACAGGAGATACATTACAGATTCTACATATGGTTTTTATGTACGACGATGAGTCAAATGAAGACCTTAAATGTGTTTTTAAGTATTATTTATTTTGCAGAAGTGGTACAAAGCTGTATGGCTTTTCAACATAATCTCCCCCCATGCTCAATAGAAGTCCTCCATCACTTACAAAGTACATACATGCCTTTAGTAGTCCGCACAACCACTCCTGTACCGCTTGGCGTACCTCTGACCCATAAGTAATCTGTAAACATGCTGTAATGCCATTCAGTGTCACTTCCCTTCAGTAAGGCTTCAACTACTGTAATGTTCTGTGGAGACACAACTCGTTGTGGCTGACCTGGACGAGCAGCATCTTCCACTGAAGTCACACCATTTGCGAACTTCCTTCTCCAATCGTCGACCTACTGCTGTGACAAACATGCTTCACCGTACTGAACCTTCCTTCGTCAATGAATTCCAATAGGTTTCACACCTTCACTACACAAGAACCGAATAAGAGAACGCTGTGCTTCCCTGGTGCAAGTCGCAAGTGGGGCGACCATCTTTATATTGGGACCTACTTCGGTAGGTACGGGTTTGGCGCACCCGGGCTCCCGAGCCAACAGTCTCCCTCGTGTGGGCTCCTCTTCGTGGTTCAGGGAGACGGTCAACAGGCCCACCCATGTGTAGGCCGTGCGTGGAGACCCATGGAGAAGGTTTTTAGATTCTTGTCTAGTTTAGAGTTTAGGATTTAGTGAACGAAATTTTAGTAGGTTTTGATTGATGTTTCTTATGTACGTCTATTTTTAATACGTTTTGTTACACTTGTATAGTTTTTAGAAAGTTTTATATCTGGCTATTGCCATGACTAGTTTTTTAAAGGCGCTGATGACCGCCGTATTTGAGTATATATATATATCATCATCATGTGAAGCTATGTATGCATCTTCACTATGCTGCCAGCTATAGGCTATTGTAGCACGCTTACCAACTTACAGGATAATGGTGCGTAATTTCGATTTGTTATTACAAATTTAAAGTTTTCATTTGACTCACCCTCATATTTGATTGTCTCATAAGCAGACATCGGATCCCGTACACCTTAGCAGTCCATGTACTCTACGAGTATTATACAAGGACAAGCGCGACATCATCAAATGTGTCTGTCAACAATAATACGGATACGCTGTTTGTGTACAATCCGGTACGGGTACAAAGTGTAAGCTACTTTAAAACATGACATCCTACTCATTGCTTTCGTTGAGGGAATTACAGTGAACAACCATTGTACATTCGGAAATTGTCGAATGTACATTTTCTGGGGCCGCCCCGTGGCTCAGTGGTTAGACCGCTTAGCTCTCACCAAGGCGGCCCGGGTTCAAACCAAGACGAACGCAAAGTGAGATTTTTGGTGGAAAACACGGCGCTGGGGCACCTTTTCTCCAGGATATCCGGTTTCCCTCGCCATCTCATTCCACCGGTGCTACATCTTCATCTCATGTATCATCAGTGTCATCGCCTGCGCCCCGTAGGGGAGGGGATTCGTCCCTTTCAGCTCCCGTGGTGCGGGCGCTGCGGACCTTTAGCACTCGTGGTTCCTCTGACGTTACTGGAGGAACCTCGGGCCGAACATCCGAGCCCCTCCCTCTGGGAGCTGTTCGGATTGTGTTTGTCTCGAGGGGGCAGTGTGTTCCCGCCACCCACGGGAAATTGGGTACCTCCGGCTTGGCTCCGGCTGCCCGGAGGGGGTAGAGGGTTGACTCATAAGTCCCGGGTACTAGCCTGCAGAACTAGTAGCTGGTGTGCTAGATCACCGGCGGCCCCACCAAGGTTACTAGGTAGCCGGTTCATTAAGGACCGGCACGTAAGTGGCGTATCCACTTCCGCCTTGTCTGCCGTGTGCAGCGGCGGGGGTGGGCAGTTTATAAAATAGGTACTGTCCTACGGTAAAAGACCCGAGAGGCCCGGCTTCTGGTCTTACGGGTCCAGGACTAATGGGAGTAGATCCTCGCACTTAATATCATCGCCTGCGGTGCCGTATGTAGTAAAAGCGTGCGTTAAACACTACACATTACATTTTCTGCACCTCTCACTGAAACACTGCGAGAAAAATTTTAAAGGTCACATGACGTTAATGGTAGATATGAGTAGTACAAATGATTTTCATATGTTTGTCTGAGACTTAGCTTGTTTCTTATATTACGCAGCACTGAAAAATCAAGTACTTTTGTATAGAATACTAGACAGTTTATGTTTTGCTCGTTTGTTAGGTTCTCTATATTGTTAATTTTTGCAGACATCTCCTCAACTGCCTTTAGAATCTCGAAAGTACATTCTTCGGGTTGTTTAATGGTTTTTAATAATACCCAAAGCTTTTGTTTCTAAAATGGAGATTGTTCAATAAATGTTTTGAAACTAATGCTATTAACACAATATGTCAAACACCTTGCACTCCCTGGAAGACAGATCTACCTTGCGTGGCGAATGAATGAGTGAATGATGTATATGGGAGCGGTCATCAACGCCATTAAAAAGACAAAACATGCTAACATAGGAGGTAAAAGAGCTAAAATAGTTTCATCCTAAATAAAATAAAATAACAATAAAAAAACACACACTCGCACGTTAGTAAAAACTAAAAGATACCTAAAACCACGTCGCGATAGGAAGGTTTAAAAAGGTAAACTTAAGAACTAAGTTCTAAAATACCATACCATGTGGTGCTGACTGGCTGTATATAACCAGAAGGTTTTTGCTGCGTGCCCACCCATTTAGGGTTTAACCGCAGGTAAGGTATTCGAAACGGGATTTTGTAGGATAGATATGGTGCAGGTTTTGAGGTTGATGAATTTTGTGAGATTACAATTATTGTACCTTCAGAGTGAAAGGACAGGAAGCAATACGCAGCACCCTGGTGTTTTTAATTTAGTTTGTGTTGGAGAAAACTTTGTTGCCAAACAACTTAGGAGGTTATGTGGATCTCAGCCTTAGCTGCTGTTAGAATTAGCTCCTGGGTAATCTTGGGTGCCCGCAGGCCATGCTTGGGACCCGATATTGTCTATAACGGCGTCTAGTGGGGTCATAATCTCCCAGTGATCCAACAAGGGCGCTTCTATGAGTTGATAAAGTTGCGTAGAATTTTCTTGCCCGGAGCCTAACTTCGTCCTCCACATATGGAAGTCCCGAGGCTTCGTGAAGCAACCTGGTGGGAAAATAGTGACCCTCAGAATAGATAGACCGTAATCCTGTATTCTGTTCACGTTGAAGCCATGCCAACCAGCTATCTGCGGCCATGGCCCAGATCTCGCAGGCATATTGCATCACGGGGATCACCAGCACTCGGAAGAGGTATAACCTCAGGCCAAGTGGCATCGAGCTCAACCCCAGCATAGGATACAGGAAGGCGATTGCTCCCTATACCCTTGCCACTACGTCAAATTCTAATATCAACAGTTAAAAGCAGCTTAAAGACTTTGGCCACCGCTTGTTCGTCCTCCGCCAGAATCCCTGCCAAGCTGGCCGGCAGATGGAGATATTGGCGAGCGGCGGCTAGGTTAAAACACTCTAAAAACACATGGCGGACCGACAAAGCTCCGCCACAGTGCGAGTACTCTGGAGCAGGGTCCCTTTTTAACATAAAACAATGGGTAAAAATACAGTGGCCAAGCTGAGCCAGGCTGACCTCCTCCCGACGAGAAGAACGGCAGGAGGTTACCCAGGGAATCGGGAGTTCCTTGACAGTTCTGAATTTATTTCTGCGTAGAGCGGACGCTGTGACGTTGCCGACTTAGCAGCCATATCCGCCATTTCATTTCCTCGCAAACCGTCATGTCCAGAACTGCGTGGGGAGCAGTAGTTGTAATGAAACTAAAGCTACGCGTTGCATGATAGTATTGCAATAACCTGGACGGTACTACAGGTGACGTAGTGCGGGAGAGAAGGGTATGTGTGGCTGTCAGGCAGTTGTAGTGTAAAACGAAAACCCTGTAACTCTGCAATAGCTCTAGCCTAAAATCCTACGGTGCAGACGATAAGCCCCTTAGTGTATTACATATCTGATCCACAGGTTCTTATGCAACAATTACAAACAGATTAGTCACGAATTCGACCGCATGGAGATGTTTCGTATCGAGTTTTGAGGGTCTAACTTTTCGCCAACATATCAGGGCCAGAGCGACGAAGTTAAAAGGAGCAATTGCTTCCCTGTATCCAATGCCGGGGTCAACATCGATGCCAGTTGGCATGAAGTTATACCTCTTCCGAGCGCTGGTAATCCCGATTATGCTTTACGCCTGCGAGATTTGGGGCATGGCCGCAGACAGCTGGCTAGCATGGCTCCAACGTGCAAAGAATAGAGGACTTAGGTCTATATATTCTGTGGGATGTTATTTTCCTACCAGGTTGCTTCACGAGGCCTCGAGTCTTCCATACGCGGAAATCAGGTGCCGGGCATAAAAATTATACGCAAGTCTACCCAACAACAGAAGCGCCCTTGTCAGGTCCTTGGGAGATTATGTCTCCACTAGACGCCGTTCTAGACAGCACCGGTTACCCCGCATGGCTTGCGGGCATCTGAGATAACCCAGGAGCTAATCCGAACAGCAGCTAATGCTTAGCTCCACATAATCCTTCCAAGCTGATTGGCATCAAAATTATTCCCCAAAGTAAAAACAAATAAAACCACCAGGGTGTAAGGTGCTGCATCCTGCCCTTCAAACCCTAGGTACATACCTGTAACCTCATAAATAACACCAATCTAAAAACCCACATTTCACCCTACAACATTCCGAAATCTACCTTACCTGCAGTAAAACCCTTAACGGGTGGGCACGCAGCAAAAACCTTCTGGCTATATACAGCCAGCCAGCACCACATGGCATGGCATGGAGGTGGCCTCTTGCGTGAATTCAATTTGGTCAGCTAAAATAGTTTGCGCTGTGAGGCTTCAGTGCTCACCAGTCACACTGATTCGAAGATTTGAACGTGCGTTGCTTTACTGCGTATATTAATGTCCATAAAATATCGCTAAAGAAAAAATTTTATCCTGTTTTTCATTCGAGGACACAAATCTGTGTATTCGAAATATAAATGTGACTTCAGAGCCTGTTGCAAGATTGCTTGGTTGGAAAAGATGAATTGGGAGAGCAGCTTAATCCGCCTGGCCTCCTTGGGGTTAATCCCAAAGGGACGCTTTCCTCTGTAAAATGATTGTGTCATTTAAGATACATTTGTCAAACTATCACCAACGTTAGAAGTCTTACATAATCCACCAAATAACTTAGATACGTTTAAACAGCACAATCCTTTTAATTTATATATGTTAGGTTACATGTTATTCAGTCACAGTTATGAAACGCAATACACATAATTGTTTCATAGCTGCGATCTTTTACAAATTGTAAGAGGTTGGGTCCAAAAGTAATGCCTCTTATTTTTTCCATAAATAAGTAACTTGTGTGAAAACTTTGAATTTGGCGCAATTCCTCAAATCTTCTTCTCCAATCCCCTGCAGCAGTAACTTCCTAAGTCAACAGGTGGCAGCACTGCATCCTCTTTCAAAATGACTGACATCGACATTCGCATTAGACAGCGTTCTGTGATTGAATTTTTGACAGCAGAAGATGGAACGCCAACTCGCATTCACAAAAGGCTAAAAAAATGTGTATGGTAATGCAACGTTGGTTGTCAGCACTGTTAGACGATGGGTTCGTCGCTGTAACGAAGCTGAAGGGCAAACACCATTGACAGATGAAAAGCGAAGCGGCAGGCCGGTGACTGCAGTGACTCCATGCAACATTCAGCGAGTCGATGACATCATTCATGGTGATCGCCGGGTAACAACAGGTGAATTGTGTGGCATTACCTCCCTCTGTAAAGGCAGTGTGATGACGATTATTCAACAACTGGTTTTCTCAAAAGTTTGTTCACGTTGGGTACCAAGAATGTTAACCGCGCAAAACAAAGAAATAAGGAAAACAATAGCCTCCGAAAACTTGCAGCGCTTCAATTTGAAGGGAGAGGAGTTTCTGAAAAAAAATTTTACTGGAGACGAAACGTGGGTTTCTTTTTTGAACCTGAATCAAAGAGGCATTCAAAGGAATGGCATCACACAACGTCACGTCACAAACTCAGCGGTCGGCAGGAAAAGTTATGGCCACAGTGTTTTGGGATGCAGATGGTGTGCTTATGATTGATTTTTTGGAGCAGGGATGCACAATAAAGTCTGTTCAATACGTCAGAACTCTCAAATAGCTGAAATCACGTCTTCGCCGAGTTCGCCCAGCAAAAATAAGGCGGATGTTCTTCTTTTGCATGACAATGCAACACCATACACCAGCCGTTACACCACTACAAAAATTGAGAAATTGGGATGTCTTACTCACCCCCCATAGAGCCGTGTCCTGGCACCATCAGACTTCCATCTGTTCGGGCCACTAAAGGAAGCTCATCGTGGGAATCATTTTGAAGATAAGGAGGCTGTGAAAACGTCCGTGCGTCAATGGCTTAGGAAGCAATACCGTGTGTTTTACCACACTGGAATACATGACCTAGTTAAAAGGTGGAGCAAAACTGTGGAAAAGGACGGAGATCATATTGAAAAATTACAAGTTAATCGTCAATGTTGTCGCTTTCAAGCTATGTAAATTAGATTCAGTTTTCTTGGCAATTTAAAGAGAAAAACAGGAGGCATTAATTTTTGAGCCGCCCTGGTAATTATTGAACAGTACAAAACTTTATGTGGGTTTAGTTTACAGTCCGGCACATCTAAATGACTTGAAGTTACGTACAACAGCTATACAAACATGAAGAGGGAATTAAAAATTATATTGACACATTTTACTATACCGCTTTACCAGAAAGTGACTGTCACTGTCCCTTTTTTAAATGTGCACCTTAAAATGCATATTCGGATAGTAAAAAAGAGCTTTGGGGTGCTTATTTTCAGAGGTATCGAGAAATACACAATAAGTTTAGGGTGTTCTCATCGCACTATCAAAAAGGGGTTTCAGGCAGTATTTTGAACATTGAACTGAATGTTAGAATCTTTGTATTGTGTCCAAGAGGTTATATCAAAGGTGTGATATGGAATTTGAATAAAGAGGAGCAATGTTCTCCAATAACAAATAATTCTGTTTGTATGTATAATATGAAGCTATTAACAATGAAGCAAAGAAATATATACAAATATATCAACTTGTAACTTAAAACTTCAGTTATCTTATAAGAAATGATGATGGTTGTCTTACATATTGTAAGTTACTAAATAATTCTCTTTAACTTTTAAAGTTTGGTATGGATATATTGACGATATTTTTGCATTAGTACCTGATAAACCCATAAACGAAGCTTTAAAATTACTAAATTTGTAGGATAAGGCTACAAAATTTACATTTCAGACTGAAATTAATGGACTTATTCCTTTTATAGATCTATAGATAATAAGAAATAATAATAAATAAAACTGTGGTATTTATAGGAAGTCTACTCATATTGATAATTACAGAAAAACTAGAAGTTTTAACTCTATTTTACATAAATTTGCTGCTTTCAATTGTTTGATTTATAGATTAATAAATACACCCTTCAATAAAGATGAATTTAATAAATAATATTAACATATTATAAATAATGCTTTAATTAATGGTTTTAATAAAGATTTTATAGATAAAAAATTGAAAACTTCAAATTTAAAAAACTGTTAATATTTGTAGCCTGAAAATTAAATACTAATATAATTATGAAAAATTTACTTGCCATCTTTGGGCTAATAAACATTTCAAAAAAACACCTTGGTGCAACTTTAGTTCCTCAAAATAAATGTAATATTAAAAATGTATTGAATTTCTCTAAAAAAAAGGTAAAATTCCTGATAGTAAAAAATCTGGCATTTATTAATGTAATTGTATCGATTGTGATAAAGTTTATATTGGAAGAACAAAACATGAACTGGAAACCAGAACGAAAGAACATTTTCGTAACATTAAGTATAAACAAACTGATAAGTCAGCCGTAGCAGATAATTTTTGGTCATTTAACCATGAAATAAATCCAGAAGTTAAATTATAAAAACAATTAAGTTGTCCGATAGATTTAATTGTTTGTGAAAGGATATTTATTGAAAAATAAACATCGTGTAATGTGTTTTGAAATACCGGCAGTCGATTCTGTTTTTAAATTTGTTTTATTTTGAGCATTTTGTAGTACTAACTAGAACATTTTAACATCTAACGTTCGTAACAATGGCGACAGCTTTGTTTCCGGTTGAGGATGTGCATAAGTTTTACATGAAATCGCGATCCCAGACAATTTATCAGAAAAATGTCATTTCTCATAAGATAAGTGAAGTTTAAAGTTACAAATTGTTATATTTGTATAAATTCTGGTGATTTTGACACCGCTGTGTCTATCATAGCAATATAGTAATATTGAATTTTCCTTTTATTTTTTGTATAATATATTTAGACTTCTCCAAATAATGATGACTGTTGTGTTTAGAAAACGGGCAGAAAATGTACAGTTTAGAGCTGGCAGCAGTCACAGAGGTTTGGGTGGAACCCTTCATCGCGCAGCTGAACTTCATGCACATCCAAAGTATGATATGCCAACAATGGATTATGACATCGCAATCGTTAAGGTGCGTATCACATATTAACACATTATTTCTCGTATGGTCTTTCGACAAGAGTGTTCTGTCTTTAACATGTGATAGCTACCGTTATTATTCAGTAAAAGCAGTCATTTTTCATGTGGTTACAGTTGTTATTGACAAATAGTCATGAATGCTACAACATCCAGCAAGGCAAAGCAATTGTGAAAAATTATTATTAAAATGTACGAGGGTTGTTCAATAAACAATGATAACACTTTTTTTTTGACAACGTGCCTTTACTCAGCTTCATAATTTTCATTGTTCTCAAAATAGTCACCCCTGAATGTCATGCACTTGTCCAGGCGTAATCTTATTATAAGATTGGCAGCTGTATTATTCAAACATTAATCCGTAACATTTAACCATAACATGTGAAAATGTAACGTGCTTCGCTCGTGTTCTAAGCATTTTCGAGATAAGATTTTTGTACGGTCATGATCAGAAAATAATATTCTTTCTTATTATAAGATTTGCATCTGTAATTTTTGAAACAGTTATCCGAGCATAATTAATTAATATAATGTTCTAAGGTAAGGCACGCGAGATGCCTGTACCACATACTGCTGCGCTGCTAGGCGGGGCAAGCTTAGGATTGGCTAGAGTCTGCAGTACGGCCCGCCTCCAAATGTCTTTAACTTTTGAGAAGATTATAACTCTTTTCTGGGACTCTCATGTTTCGAATACTTTAGAGGTATATATTTGCAGCCGGGATTGGGGCATGTTTGAGTGATTACACTGGGCAACAATGAAAATGTTTAGGGCTTAAAAATAGTGAATTTACATATATTTCCATCTGCTGAATTAAAAGATCACCATAACAGTGATAGATTAGCTCTTGTTTTAAAGATAAAGTGATATTTTTTAGAGTGAAGCTTTTAAATTTGGGGGAATTTTTGGTAGTTGGCACACCTGTCAAATAACAAAACACAATCAGAGAGAAATTTTGGAAATTAAGGGATGTAAAAGTTAAGGAAGGCATTTTTATATAACAGAACTTGTAAAGTATCCTGCATTTGACTAAATTTTGGAGGGAAAAGGAAGTTTGGGAAGCCTTCAAGTGTGTTGTTCTTGGATTTTTAGGCAACAAAAGAGGTGAAAACTACAAGCATTTGCCGACAGTGCTCCTGCAGAAATACCGTAACCTTGGATACAACATGTCCCTTAAGATCCATTTTCTCCATTCCCACCTAGACTTTGTCCCTCGAAGTTGTGGAGCTGTTAGTGATGAACATGGGAAGAGATTCCACCAGAACATTTCTGTTATGGAACAAAGATATCAGGACCGTTGGAATGAAGTAATGCTTGCGGATTACTGTTGGTCTTTGAATAGGGATTCTGCGGAACTCGATCACAAGAGGCAAGCTAAAAGACGACGAAGTCAATAGGCCACCACATGATTCTCTTCAGACACGACTATCTGCGAAGTACTTTTCCAGCAATTTAGAGCTCTTAGCATGTAATTACCAGTTTAAAAAATCATATGCACTTTCATTTTTGTCATCATGTATGTAATTAAAATGTATCATTTTCTCTCAATCCGTTAATGTGTAATACTTTCACCTTGTGTATATCATAGAAACTAGAGCTAATAAAAGTTTTTCATCGCCATATTTGTTTTTCTCCACCCAAAATTAGTAGGAATTGCCTCAAGAACTGCTCAAAACAATTAAAAATTATTTTTATTGCCCAGTGTTATCAGCCATGCTTTTGCTTGTCCTTCGTATCTCACTGCATCACTTGCTCCCTAGGGTCCTTTGGAAGTACAGCGGTTTATTATGCCATAGCTGTTGTTACCGGAGCGCTTGTTCATCGTACTAATCCTACGGTTGGGTTAATAAACAAATTGTTAATTTATTGTTTACCTTAATCTATTACTTACTCTTCTATTCTGGACTTCACTCATTCTAAAGGTTTACAAAATATTTCCTCCGGTTACGTAATCTATGACAGAAACCATCAAATATTTAATTTACTTTCAGGTAATGGATCCGTTCACGTTTGGGCCGTGTGTGCAGCCTGTACCTTTGGCAACTACTGAACCAGAACCAGGCAAGTTTGCTATCGTAAGCGGCTGGGGAACCACGAGTTCTGGAGGTGGTTCCCTAACCTCCATGCTTCAACAGGTGTCGGTCCCCGTAGTACCAAGACCCGCTTGCATCAAGGCGTACTCCAGGTATGGCGACATCACGCCCCGCATGGTTTGTGCTGGACTTCCCCAGGGTGGCCTCGATTCCTGCCAGGGCGACTCAGGAGGCCCTCTCGTCGACATCGATGGACATCTTATAGGAGTTGTATCTTGGGGCATAGGCTGTGCAACACCAGGCTACCCCGGCGTGTACTCCAATGTCCCCAACTTAAGAGAATTCATCACAGAAGTTACTAAACTGCAATGAGAACTCAAAAGCTATCTGAAATCATTGTTGAAATAAATGACTTTTTTTAGCTTTATAATTTAACGCCAGTTATACTTACGTGTTGAACAGATGTAGAGCAATCAGGGGACCTGTTTGAAATATATAATTATAACACAAACAAGTACAGTATGCTATCTATTGCTGACCTGGCGTAGGTTCTCGTTTGAAACACATAATTGTTCACTTTCTTGTTATGTACACATTAAGTTAAGAATAGAAATGTGCTCAGTGAAAAAGAAATAGAGGTTACGTAAATTGTAAATACCTGTTTGTTATTGTTATGTCCTTACCTTCTAATATACAATCAGAAATTAATAAAAACTAAGTTGACCCAATGTGCTTGTAGTGTTTAATACTTGCATAAATGTTTCTACTAAATTTTCCTTCAAATAACCTATTGAACTCTCATAAGTTAAGTACTATATAATGCAAATTTGAAATTAATTGAGTTTTGCTGCCTTCCCTTATATTAGCAGAAACTGTATTCTGTTTCTTAATCACACTGTTCAATGTTGCTGAACCATTCATGTCTCCTCGTAGGTACTAGAATTCTCTAAGTAAATAGACAACTAATGGACATTAATTGTTCTTCCACACTAGCCGTGTGTAGGACGCAGTATGAAAGGGTATAGCCAGACAGAAAAATTCAATGCCATAGCCAGGACTTGAAACACGGATCTTCTGGTCCCAGTCCAGCCGCTCTAAACCATTCAGCTTCTATGGCCAACCTGCCAACATGACATTAACTTTAATAGTGGTCCAACTATGAAGCCCGGGCCTTAAAGTACTTACAGCATATCGTGTCTGTGGGTTCCTAGAATTAAAAGGCCGAGTTGCAGAAATTCTAAATGTTCTAATACACGGTTCAGTTCTCACGTAACAACATCACATCACATATACACAGTCTTCCAAGGTCGATGACAATAACAACAGTGACAGCAGTTTAGCTCTCGTTTCACTAACACTTTCACAACTACTCTGCTTACTTACTCTGTTTACAAACTGACTAACTCTGGGAGCCATCACGTCCTTAAATACCTAATTCGTAACTCTAGATAGTTCTACAATAAGCCAGAACCCGAACAATCCCTATCAGTCCAGAATAAAGAAACCAAAGTAGCTTAATCTATGCCGTCGAGTCCTTTATCTCAGTTATCTCTGCTTGCCGGCGCTTGTTTATAATAGTAAACAACTGCTTAGCAAGGATCATTATTACCATGAAACTTTATCCGCCGACTGTTTACTTATTTGTGCCCAAACTTTTATACCTGCTGCCGTCGCCATTAAGGTAGTTGTCTCATGTGTTTATGAGAACTCCTAAGTGGTTTAACGAGAAAAACACGAGTCAGTTGGAGAATTTAATGCCTTGTCGGCACGTTGGCCATAGTAGCTCAAGTGTTAGAGCGCTTGGATCGCAACCAAATGATCCGTGGTTCAAATCCCGGTTATGACATTGAATTTTTCTGTCTGGCTCTACCCTTTCACATAGACAATTATTTTACTTTTGAGCGCAACTCTTTTGTCCTCACTCTTGAACGTGTGGCAGAATGATTATGAAAATTATAATGTACTTACATTATATCATGGCCCTCGCCACAAAATGGGAACCGATTCCTCTGTAAGAATTCCTCTGAGACACAGCATGAGATGTATTATTGTGATATTCTGTGGAATACATAACAATTTTAAATGTTCATTTTGAATTAAGTGCAGATAAACATATCTTTATAGAATCTTTAGCAAACATAAAATGAATGGGAAGACAGGATGTTTCAGAAATAATTCCACAAATTACAGGTATGGGTTCCTCACACCAAAAGAAGGACAAACGTTCATATGAACATATGACCCATAATCCTTGGTTTTACTGTTATACCTGTCACAATCACAGTGTGATTTCATG
This sequence comes from Mantis religiosa, assembly GCA_030765055.1. NCBI lineage: Eukaryota > Metazoa > Arthropoda > Insecta > Mantodea > Mantidae > Mantis > Mantis religiosa. The sequence goes on along the minus strand of CM060949.1, from coordinate 206,368,508 downwards.
ACCTTCAGGGTCCAGCCTCAAAACTTAATTTCTCTAAGTGCTCATAGAAAGCTTTGAACTATTGTACTGCATGCGGTAGATGGCAAAGTGTAGCCACGGAGATTTGTTTCGTTTGTCAATTGCTATTAGTCTGTCTTGAACGTTTCACTTTTGTATATGGTGAATTAACTGCATGTGATTCGTACCACCATAGCTGGATAATCATTTCGTTAACAGCCAGACATGATTTTCATGCATAGCCGCGAGGCTACAGGGCTCTATCAGATGAAGTTAACAGACCGAAGACAACCGAGTCATCCAACCTTTGTCACTGTTTATACTTGCCTTGCTGAGAAAGGAACCGTTGCACCACTGACTATTGATCGCGGAAGACGAACCATTGTTCGTACGCCGGAACGCGAAGAACAGATGTAAGTGTGTAGAAGACGAAACAGGTATCGGAACAAGAAAATTGGCTGTGATATTTGTTTCATCACACCTGACAGCATGGAGGGCATGTAGCAAGCAGCTCCTGTATCCACATCATATTCAAGTGTGTAGGGCTTTTCGCCTACCGATTATTAACCACGGGATAAATTCTGCCGGTGGTTTGTAGAACAAGCAGCCAATCCATTGTTTGTCTCGTGAGACAGAAACCGTATGTTTCCTATGCTATAAGCAAGTGAGGGAAAATAAAACTATATAAATTATGGAATGCGTCACGTAATCAAAGGAATGCTAAAACGTGAGAAAGGGAGGCAAGAGGCAAAGTTACCATAGGAATGCAAGACGGTCCAGAAACGTGAGAAAAGGTCGGAATGTATCCCACCATGACACAAAGGGTCAAACCCTGGTGAGGAAAAACTGAACTGCTGCCTAGATATATGATGGGGTGAAAGACCAGTCAGATTAAATATTACGAAAACAAACCTCCAATCAAAATTGCTATACTTTACGTGATACGTGCGGAACTTCATGAACTAGATAAAAGGCGGAGATAGATAAGCCCGCGGAAGGCGAGAGCGCGAAAAAACCAGGAAAGTGCAACACTTCATTTTAGGGCGTTTCGGCAGGTGAATGTGTAAAGTGACGGAACAATGCAGAGAAAAACTTACAAGTAGGTGCGCGAAAAGTGAAAAGTGGGTATCTTGAATAAAAGCGTGATACCGACGAGTAAGAGTGATAGGGAGAGATCTTATAATATAAATGTTACATCAATAAACTGGTGAGAGAAACCAACAAGGAAGCATTGTGTACTTCAATACATACGCTGGACACTGAGACAGTGTATAATTATGCTCACTCTTCCCTACAACGGAGAACAACCCGCGAGTCCGGAACATAAAATGCCCTGCCGTGACTGCATGCTACATCAACTCTCCCCGTTTTTTTTTTTTTTTTTTTTTTTTTTTTTTTTTTTTTTTTTTTTTTTGATTGGAGGAAGATTCAATTTATGGATTTCCACTGTGTTGGAGGACACAGTGGGGTATGTGGGCTTCACCTCAAGGGTACTACTCCACTGAAAAACCTCCACAGGATTGGGAAGGAGAAATGCGCTGCGGTACCGCCTTAAACACCCGCGCATTCCAGGAGATGATCTTAGCTGTCTCGCAGTGCGATTCAGCAGAGTGGGTTTCTGATGCAGGGATATAGACTTGAGACGAAGCCCAGCCTGATCCACTGCCTATTGTGGGTGGTATTTGGTAGGATTCCTGGTGTTATTTGTTGGGAAGTTTAGGGCAATTTATCACGCCGTAGCGCTATGTCTTAAGTTTAGGTGTTTCATTGCCACTGCAAGTAATACTTGCAAGCTTGTCAGTTGTAATCTATTATACTTACTGCTATCTTGCTAAACCTAAATATAAATCTAGTTTGCATTATCGGCATTTGGGTTTAATGGTCAGTTGAAATTATCTGCCGTCAGCAGCGTTAGTTGTGTGAAAAAACCTTCTCATAGTACATGTATCTGCTTGGTCGATATCTTAAAGTGCACACTCGGCGGGCGGCCTACCTATTCAATTGTAGGTGCGAGCCTGTGCCACTCACGGGGTACCCTCTTTCCCCGAGGGCGCCTTGGCCAATGATTGGCGCAAGGACTTGAGGACTGTGGGAGGTGTGTATATGTGTGTGTGTATTTGTGTGTGTTTGTGTGTGTGTGTGTTGGTGTACGTGTATGTGTGTGTGTTTATCTCCGGTCAGCGATGTGAAGTATCTGGAACGTTAACAAGGTTTTCTAGATACTGTTGTATGTCTACCTCTGGCACCCGAGATTAACTGTTCTTTCAAAAATAGACAGTGGCCTAGCGTGTTTTTCGTGTGTTGTGTCATATTCCCCTAGTGCCCGTATTAGTTGGTTGTGGTTTAGGTTCCTCTTCTCGAGTAGGTTGAAGCTGAGCCTTTTGATGAATTGCTCGATGGAATGCATTTTTAACTCCTCGTGGAGTTGGTATGCCGGTGCGAGTGGTGGTAGTCTGGTAATAATCCGAAGTATTCTATTTTGCATTGTTTGCTGTCTTTTAATGTGCGTTTTGGCTGCATGTCCCCATATGGGGGAACCGTACGTTAGGATGGGTCTAATAAGTGTTTTATATAATGTTTTCCCATCTCTAATTTTAGTGAGCTGTTTTTATTAATAATTGGGTATAGTTTATTTAATTGGGCATTTTATTTAGCTCTTACTGTGTTAATATGTTGTTTCCACGTAAGGTCCTGATCCATTGTTACACCTAAGTAGGTGATTGTGTCCTTCAATTCGATTTCCTCGTTCCGTAATGTTAGTGGTATTAGCCCATGTTTGTTGTGGCGGTACTTGATTCGTTTGGTAAATATTATTGCTTGACTTTTCCGAGCGTTAACTTTTATGCAGCATTTGGTGAGACATGGCTCTAGGTTGCTCCCAACAACGCTAAATGCCTTTTTACTGTACCAGGATTGTACCCATAGATTCTGGCATCACTCGTCAGTTTTGTTTACAGACAAGGCGCCGTTTGGGAGAGATGGAATTGCTAATTTCCACAATGTACACGTATGGGTAGATAGAAATCCTCTTGCTGTACTTCAGGCTAAACATCCGCAAAAGTTTAGCCTGAATGTGTAGGCTGGCATTGTAACTGACTGTCTTGTAGGTCCAGCACGTCGTATTGGCGCTGTCTACAGGCAATTTATCCAGCACACCCTTCACGACTTACTTCACGAAGACGTCCCTGCAAATAAGAACAAAACATGTGACTAATGCACGATGGGGCTCTGTCACATTTTAGTCGCATTTTTCGAGCTGCACTGACTGGTATCTACCAGAACAGATGGATAGACAGCGGAGGACCAGTTCAATGGCCTGCATATTTTCCCGACCTCAATCTTGTGGACTTCTATCTCTGTCGGCATCTAAAATCAGTGGTTTATGGAGCTGCCATCACGGATACAGAAACGCTTCATTGACGTGTCATGGAAACTTGCAAAATCATTTGCTACCATCCAGGAGTTTTTGAAAGTGCGACATTCACTTATTCGACGAGTAAGGCATTCATAGGGGCAATAGGGGGATATTCCGAGTTTTGTGTGTTATAAGTGTGACACTGTGTTGAACACCTCCCAACAGAACACAAAGGTTTATTAGACATATGTTCATATGAACTTTTTTCCTTCTTTTGGTATGAGGAACCAATACTCAAAGTTTATAAAAGTATTTCTGAAACATCCTGTATATTTTCCGTGAAAGGCTTCAAAGGATTTTATGCTCACACTTGTCAAAATCATGACTTCCATTTATAGTTTTCTCTCAGATCGCACATTTACTGTACGCATTGGTGGTACGGACTCCTCTCAGCGCCATATTACAGCAGGAGTTCCTCAGGGATACACATTGGTCCCAATCATATTTAGTATCTATACCTATGATCTTCCTGACTTGGCCCCTACCTGCATAGCCTTATACGCTGATGATACTGTTTTGTATCACTCCGGCACAAATCTCCCTACAACTATTCATACGCCACAAACCTCTCTTGACTGCCTTGTAGAATGGTTTGATACTTGGCGCATATGTCTTAACACTCAAAAGACCGCAGCTAAGAATTTTGGCCCACGTCGCATCTCCAATTATCCTGAATTGCATATTAAACATGAATCAATTCCCTGGCTACCTCCTACCACCTCCGTCAAATACCTTGGAGTAATGCTGAACACTAAACTTACTTGGCGAGTCCTATTGATCAACTTATCTCGTTGGCATCAGGACGACTTTCAAAACTCGGTCCGCTACTTCATAGACACACTCCTCTTGGGATTGAATGCTCTCTGCTTCTCTACAAATCTCTTGTCCGGCCACTTATCACATATGCTTCCCAGGCATGGGATGCCGCTAGCAACACTCATCTCCGTAGAGTACAGGTTCTAAAATATCAAACTCTGCGCATCGCCACGGATGCCCCTTGGTACGTAAGAAATCAAGAGCTGCATAAAGAACTTGGTCTCCTTGCTCTTTACCAGTACATACGTGAGATCGCCTCTCGCTTCTTTTCAAACCTGCCAGATATTCCAGGAGCTGTGATGTACGACATCGGCGTACGAACCCGCCAGCCCACACGCCTGAAGAGACGACTCCCACAGGATCTCCTCCTTAGTGACTCTGAATGAAAAACTATAAATATTGTTTCACAATGAATGTTCCTGTTATCTCTTCGATTACCTGTTTTTATCAGTTCTCTCTCTCTCTCTCTCTCTCTCTCTCTCTCTCTCTCTCTCTCTCTCTCTCTCTCTCTCTCTCTCTCGTGTATCATCCTATTAGTCTTTTGTGTGCTGCCTAAAATATATATGCCAAAATAATAAGTACTCGGTTAAACAAACTAACAGATGCAATACTCCTAGAAGAACAAACTGGTTTTAGAAAAGGAAGATGCACCATTGACAATGTTTTGTACTCTTAAACAAACAATAGAAAAACGACGAAAGCAAAATTTAGAGACGCGCTTACTATTTATTGACTATTATAAAGCTTTTGACAAAGTATCACGAATGATATAATAGAGCATACCTTTACAACTAATTGAAGTTATAAAAAGTATATGCATTGACACAGAAATAAAAATGAAAGAGAACCAGTAATATTTAATGGTGGCGTAAGACAAGGTTGTCCTTTATCAACTCCACCTCTTAATTTGTATGTTGACGAAATAGTAAGGATTTGGTCAAATAAAGTCAATGGAGGCATTAATGTATCAGGGGCTAAATTGAAAACTATGTTGTATGCAGATGGAAAAATAATAATGGCCACAAATGAGGATGACCTTCAGAAAATGCTGTATAGTCTAGATAAAATTGCTACAGAATATGAAATGAAAATATCAGCAAATAAATCCAAAACCATGGCATTTAAAGGAGTTAATCCAGTAAGATCAAAAATAGTGTTAGATAACATAATAATTGAGCAGAAATCACACTTTAAGTATTTAGGATGTAATATCTCGTACCAAGGGGAAGCTGATATAACAGAGAAAATAAATAAATTTAACTATATATCAGGCACAATAAAAAGATCCTTAAAAATATAGCAAGAAAGGACTCTATAATAAAACTATACAAAACAAAGGCAATACCAACTCTGATCTATGGATTAGAAACATGGACACTAACAAAAAGAAATAGTACGAGAATACAGTCATCAGAAATGAAATTCATAAGAGCAATAGCTGGATATACCAAAATTGATAAAAAGCGTAGTCAGGAAATTAGGACAGAATTAAAAGTGGAAGAAATAAACCATACTATTGAAAGAAATAGAAATCAATGGAAAGCACTATAAACCTATAGGAAGAAGAAACCAGGGAAGACCAAAGAAATTATGGGCTGACTAATTTGGTGCCGGAACAGGTTAAACAATCCAAAGCCGTGAGGTAGAACAGGTTTAGTAGATAATAGGACCCAACTCGGTTTTCCTTACATGTTCTTATATAGTGCATAAATATTCGATTAGTTATCAAACATCTGTAAACCATGTAATGCTGATCAATCATTAAATAAAATACAAATAATGACTTCCTTTATTATTTTAATTCTTATCACCAACTTTACATAAGTGCAGTTTACATATGTTATGAAATCCGATGTCCTTGTTGAACCTTACTGCTGTTAATTCCTGCTTAAAACTGTTTAAGAGTATATCTGGTAGTTTTCTAAACATCATAATATGCCTAGCTAAATATCACATCAAAGCAAGGACAAATGAAGGTGAGGTATCTATGTCCACGTTCGACGGCACCGGGCCTTAGTCCCAGTGACACATTCTATCCATTGGCGATGATAAGCTACGTCGGCATAAATTCCTGGATAGCGCGGGTCACCGCAGCCCATACCGCCTGACACAATACCTACCAGCACCCTTCCTTCAATAGTAAGAGGTCCTCCAGAATCCCCTTTACATGAACCTCTGATTTCACAGTTAGGTACCGCAGCACACATCATTCGTGGTGTTATATCACCTTCTTTCTTGTACATTTCCTTGCATTTGTTGCGGTCCACGACTTCAAGTGTTAGTGCAAGTAAATTGTAAGAAGGTTCACCATTGGATGATATGCGACCCCATCCAGTGACAATCACCCTTGTTCCTGCCGGGGGTGTGACTTCGGCCAAAGTAATTCCGATTTTGATGTCACTATAGTGGAACTTTTTAGTAACCTGTAAAAAGAAGATGAGCTTTATGGGGTAAATAAGGAAGTGAAATATTCTCACATAGGTCCAATATAGGTCCGAGGATTGGTCAAAGAGTAATGCCTTCTATTTTTTACCTTAAATAAGTAAGTGATGTGAAAACCTTCAATTTGTCGCAATTCCTCAAACCTTCTTCTCCAATCCTCTGCAGTAATAACTTTTTGAGTCAACAGGTAGCAGCACTGCATCCTCTTGCAAACTGGTTGACACCAACATTCGTATTAGACAGCACTCTGTGATTGATTTTTTGACTGCGGAAGGTGTAACGCCAATTCTCATTCACGAAAGACTAAAAAATGTGTATGGTGATGCAACGGTGGATGTCCGCACTGTTAGACGATGGGTTCGTCGCTGTAACGAAGCTGAAGGTCAAACACCATTGGCATATGAAAAGCGAAGCGGCAGGCCGGTGACTGCAGTGACTCCATGCTACATTCAGCGAATCGATGACACCACTCGTGGTGATCGCCGGGTAACAACAGGTGAATTGTGTCACATTACCTCCTTCAGTAAAGGCAGTGTGATGACGATTATTCAACAATGGGTTACTCAAAAGTTTATTCTCGTTGGGTACCAAGAATGTTAACCACCCAACACAAAGAAACAAGGAAAACAATAGTCTGCGAGCACTTGCAGCGCGTCAGTTTGGACGGAGAGGAGTTTCTGGAAAGAATTGTTACTGGAGGCGAAACGTGAGTTCATTTCTTGAATCTGAATTAAAGAGGCAGTCAATGGAAGGGAATCACACAATGTCACCGAAGAAAAAATAATTCAAAGCTCAGCGGTCGGCAGGAAAAGTTATGACCATAGTGTTTTGGTATGAAATGGGTGTGCTTATGATTGATTTTTTGGAGCAGGGATGCACAATAAATTCTGTCCAATAGCTCAGAACTCTCAAAAACTAAAAGCACGTCTTCGCTGAGTTCACCCAACAAAAACTATGTCGAATGTTCTTCTTTTGCATGACAATGTAAGACCACACACCAGCCGTTACACCACTGCAGAAATTAAGAAATTGGGATGGCAAGTCTTACCTCACCCCCATACAGCCCTGACCTGGCACCATCAGACTTCAATCTGTTCGGACCACTAAAGGAAGCTCATCGTGGGATTCATTTTGAAGATGAGGAGGCTGTGAAAACGTCCGTGCGTCGATGGCTTAGGAAGCAAGACCGTGTGTTTTACCACACTGGAATACATGTCCTAGTTAAAAGGTGGAGCAAAACTGTGGAAAAGGAAGGAGATTATATTGATTAGTGGCAAATTAATCGTCGATGTTGTAGTTTTCAAGCTATGCAAATTGGATTCAATTTTCGTTGCAATTAAAAGAGAAAAAGATAGGAGGCATTACTTTTTGACCCACCCACGTACAAGGATGTATATACATTTGTAGAGGTGGCCAACTTATTAGACTAAAGCTATAAAAATCTTCTTTATTTACTTAACATTAATACAAAGGCCGCGCCGTGGCTCAGTGGTTAAACAGCTTGGCTCTCACCAAGGCGGCCCGGGTTCGATCCCAGGTGACCGCAAAGTGAGATTTGTGGTGGACAACACGGCGCTGGGGCGGGTTTTCTCCGGGATCTCCGGTTTCCCCCGCCATCTCATTCCACCAGTGCTCCATCTTCATCTCATGTATCATCAGTGTCATCGCCTGCGGTGCCGTATGTAGTAAGAGCGGGCGTTAAACACTACACATTTCATTTTTAACATTAATACACGGGCTCTCAGGTACACACACACACAAACACACACACTCATATATATATATATATATATATATATATATATATATATATATATATATATATATATAAACACAAAAACTTGAGTCAATACTTGGTATGCATTTCTTTGATGGAAACTAAAGTTTTAATTCTGATAGGCATAACCTCAACCAATGGTTTACACTTATTTGTAGTATCCTATCACGATGGTAGATATTTATAAGTCTCTCGATATGTTGGGTTTTAGTTGTGATGTGGATTGTCTTGATTTTCTTCCTCACAGTGGACCATAAATTCTCGATCAGGTTCATACCAGGACTATTTCCTGGCTATGAAAACACTGAAAGTTCTAAATTATATAAATATTGTTCTATTTTCTTTGCTTTTTGACACGGTGCACCATCAGGGATAAAGATACATGAATAATTTCCAAACTAATCCCTAAACTTGGTTAGTAGTCTAGTTTGAAGAACTCCAAGTTACTGATCTTGCTTCATGGTGCCCTCAACAATACACAATCTTCCATTACCATGGACAGATATAATGCTCCAGACCATGACCTTTGTAGGGTGTTTCGCAGTTGGTTGTACACAGTTAGGACGAAATTCTCCTTCAGGTGTTCTCTGTCATACTGACTGCTTTCGTCAGTAACTTCAAAGGTGGATTCATCACTAAAGCACACCTGGATACAGATTAAGCCGTGGTGACCGTGCTGCTATCAGAGAAAATCGTCAGAGCCTCCTTAATTCTCCGATCGCAGTAACTGTTGCATTTTGCCAAGATGATCATCCCCGTAAGTTGGCTGTATGGTCGTTATCAAAACAATGTTCTGCCAGTTCAGATTTCTCAGGTTGCTTTAAACGGATGCCCGTTCATATTCGTTTATTCTGGTAGCGATGGTCCATCCGGTTTGTCATTCATACATTGGCCCACATTCACAGGGAATGCGACACACTCCGGGAACTTGGAAGTCCAGTCTGTCTTTCACTGGTTTCAACAGATGCTTAATCTTCGACCGTTGCTTGTGGATTTTTTTTCTTTTCCTTTTTTTCCTAATTTACGTCCTCCAACGGTAAGTCATATCGGACGATGAAGGGAATGGGTGAAATGATGCTCAAATGAGCCCAGGGTCCATAGAGTTTAGAGTTAACCAACATTTGTCTTTCAGGATAAGGGAAAACGCCGGGAAAAACCCTATCCAGGTAACTCACCCTGACCGAGATTCGAACTCGGGACCTCTTGAACGTGAGGCAGACACTATATCACCTCGCTACCGAGGCGGGCGGCTTGTGGATGGCCCTGATGTATTTGGCAAAAATTCTGCTGATTCGGTCGGATAGATTACCAGTAAACGGGATGCAGGCTGTAGCGGTAGGCTTATCAGACGCTTGCTGTACTACAGGTTTCCCTACCTAGCTTTGGTGATAGGGGATTCAACGTCTTATTCGGAGCAGCCGTTTTGACGGAAAGTTAGTCTCAGGTGCTGTAATTCTTGTATTAAATGACTGGGATCAGAGATAGAGAAAGCTCTGTAGACCAGTTTATTGAGAACTCCCAGGCGTTGAGGCTTATGGAAGCTATAAGCGTTCAGATAGAGATCAGTGTGTGTGGGCTTGCGCTATGCAGCATGCCCTAGTGTACCGTTGTTGTTTTTTGAAACAAGAATATCTAGGAATGGAAGAGTTCCATCTTTCTCCAGTTCCGTGGCAAACTGTATTTGAAGTTGAAGGCTGTTGAGATACGAAAGAACGCTAGGAAAGGTGTCTGTTGCATGTGAACAAATTGTAAAAGTATCGTCCACATATCTATAGAAATGAGATGGTTTAGCTGGAGCTGTGGCAAGTATTTCATGTTGTAGGTGTTCCATAACGAATTAGCTACAGCTTGTGTCAAAGGGGAGCCCATTGCTACTCTGTCTACTTGTTCCTAGAAAGTGCCTCTAAAGAAGAAAGTGGACGTCAAGGTATGTCGGAAGAGCTCTGTAACATCAGCCGGAAAATGCTCCTTCAGAAGTTAGTTAATTTAAATATCCTTTACAAAAATATTCACATTTAAACAGTTTAATAGTCAAGTAACATTTCACCATAATTCTATATTTCTACTTAGGTCATTCAAAAATTAGTGACAACATTTGAATTAACTACGAATTGACTACACATTGTTGAATTGACTACACACTTTTAGAGCAGTAACATTATTTCATTGCTTACAAGTAATCTCAGAGATTACTCGCTGACGGATACTATCCACAGTATCATTTGGTCATAATATTTCAACAGATTGCTCTAATACTGCTATAATTAATGTCTGGTTCTAAAGCGAACTCCTCTTATTCCGTATTCGCAAAAACGTCTAAATCACATGAGGGGTCATATCTGGTGAGTATGAAGATACTCCAGAACAGGGGAAGACATGTAGTGGCGGTGTTACGTCAGGTCCACCAACTCTCACCGCAAAATATGTTCCGAACGAAAGGCAGGTTAGCGTGTGACGTCACCGCGCTGATTACTCCTGTCGAAGGGGAAGCAATAGTAAATGGTTTGTTGTGTGTGGGTAGGAAAGATAGGAAACATGTGTGCAAATTACATCTTGGGTGTTGTAATATTAATGCTGACTGCTTTAATTACACAATTGGTGAGTTTACAATTACATTTTGACTCTGTGCTATGAGAAAATATATGAAACTTCAACCTCGAGTTTATCTGAAGGTCAGGAATGTTATAACGTAATTAAAATAAAAGTAATTTTCTCTGCAAATTAGACGAGACCCTCTCATAACAGAATTACGTCAACCTTTGCCGACAATTTCTGTTTTGCTTTTCTTTAACTAGTTTGTCATTGTCAGTATGTAATGTCTGGGGAATTTGTAAGTGAAGACTAAATGTTAGATTGTGATACGACAAAGTACTTCGGGGTTTGGACTAGGCTAATTACATAACCAAAAAAAAATTGTTCGCACACATATTTCGAGCCAAACATACACAATGGCCGTGCGGCTAGTGGATACAACCTCGGAAATCTGGTTTGGGGGACATTCTTGTAAAAATTAATCAATTCTTTCTTGTATGTATATTTGTCCTTCAATAAATCGTCACATTGTAAATTTAGCAGCTCTATTTGGTACTTGGCAGCTACATTGTTGTCTTTGAGTGCGCTAGATCTTAAATCCTGTACTCACAGCGCCATTTATATAGAAAACTTAATACTACACGGCTCTTGCGTGACGTCACACGCACTGCATGTCTCGCTCCCAGTTGAAATACGTCAAAACTCTCGAAGCTGTGTTTCTCTGCTGCTGAATTTCCCAGTTCAATCTTCAAAGTAAGTTAACAACAGGGCAGACGTGTGAGAGCAAGCACCGAGTGCTTTTCGCCGTTGACCTAGGCTTACTCAGTTTGCCACCGCGGAGTTTAATCTCTCTGACCTTGCTTGTTCAGTTTTCTGAACTCACCCTTTTCCGAGATACGCTGGCGCTCGTGGTTTGGCTGGCTGATCGAGCTTGGCTGAGTCGGTGGGACGCGAGTACTGGTGTAGGTGTTTGAGCGTGTGCCGGAGGAGAGGGGTGATGTTTGCTGGTGTCTGGTGGACGTGGGTAAGTTGCGAGTACCTTCTATGCTTTCCTTATCGTGGGTTTTCCCCCATTTATAGTTCATATTAGTTTGACTTAGCACTCATTTTTGCTTCTGTTCTGGTGCTACACTTGTTTGTGCATATATTTTACTGTATTTTGAATATCGAATTCGTAAGGTTTCGCTGTGAACGTTACAGTTAATAAGGGGGAAAGGTAACAGAGACATTTTAGCTTCAAAATGTATATACAGTGATATAATTGGGATACACTTTGGTTTAATATAGAATTTTATATGGAGTTTGTATAGAATCATCTTTTGTTTCTTTTGTTTTTGCGAGTATTTGCTTATAGTACAATTACTACTTTTGCATTTTAATATTTTTATTAACGACCTTCCGCCATCTTATGTTCGTAAAGTGCACATTCGCTAGAATGTCTGCCCCATTTGATTTGCCATAGCAATGATCTAATTTTGTTTACTCATTCCTGAATTCTGGCTGTTACGCTAATTCTGTAAATTATTTTCTGCTAATTAATATTTACAGGTGTATATGTATACAGTGTATTTCTATTGCAGTGTTCAAGAACATTTTGTCTCATTAGTTTGTTTCTAACATTTCTAAGATTTTATTTCCTTCTCTATTTTATAAGAAGTAAGGTGTTGCAAAACAAGTAAGAGCCGAAAAGAAAAAAAAAACTGTAGTTAATATGTTCATGATGTTAGCCAAGTTTAGTTAATACTTAATTGCACCAGGAAGCTGGTTTGTTCTAGCAGCTAAACCCGTTCTGCTGTGTTCCTCCTTACAGTGAGAGGATCCTTAATGTTTACTTCCTTACGTCACTTGAGATTGTTTCGCTGCATGTGCAGTCCTAAGGGGGAGGATCCGGGGCAATGAGATGAGAATTCAGGAGATTTTAAACTTTACGACGCACACCTGGTCGTAAATGGTGTTCCATAAAGTGATTAATATGTCTGTCAAATGGATAGGTGTTTGTCCTTGAGCGCTACTAGGTGAGGAACCAATCGGAGTGCTGCGGTGTTGTCGAATTGCATTTCCCCGAAGTGGTGTGTGAGGAGGACCAAACTAATTAATCTATAGTAAATACCATTCGCGCTAAGACAGAAATTCAGATTTTGCAAAACCTGATCCATGGGGAAGGAGAGAGTAATGCACTTAACATAACCCTAAAACCCCATATTTTTAGCTCAAATAGTTTTCCTAATACAAATAGATGAATTAGATACCATTATACTATAACACTGAACTATAATGAGTAACATTATTGGTTGGCATATACGCGTGAACGTATATTTGAAATTACTCAGAACTGAGACGTAAACATTTGACATGACGTGATAAAAGAAATGTGTACTTTGAATAAGCCAAGGTGTTTGTTAAATTTGAAGAGAGGAAACAATACACTTCTTGCTAGTCTGGCAGAACGTGTCTGGTCACGTTATATCTTTGTTTATGAATGGTCCCTAATCTCTATTTACTCTAGAGTTCAAAGCAGTATTATTCAGTTACTCTGCCATTAAAAACAGCATCAGCTGGATCAATGAGACGCGATCCAAATTCCGCCCTTACAACTGCTAGAAATAAAATGAATAGAATTAATGTTCGCTCAAATTATGTTGCAAGCATAAATAATACTTCTAAACTGACTGACGTTAAACGATTTATTCACGAATAAATTAACAAGGAACACAACAAGACTGGAAAACTGCGTGAGACATCAAATAAGCTACAAGAAGACGACTTTTGGAAAGAAATAGCACGTAACGAGATTTTGGAGCCTATCATCATAAATTTGCAGTACTCAGACGTTGGAGACAAGGACAGATTATCTCTTAACGTAAGTAACATACACAGCTATATGGATACACCGCTGGTATTTTCCTTGGATTAGAAAAATAAGTAAGCTTTAAACTATATATTTAAAATATTTGTGTGCGGATATCCACGTTACAATTGTGATTAGAACAACTGAATTACTATAAAACTTTGGAAAACTAAGTTTCGTTCCCTCACGTCTAACGCCACGAATACTTGCAAGTGTGTGAGAGAGCGAAATATAAAAAGTGTGGATAACGAGGTGGCAACGGTGAAGGCTCTGACGCATCTTATTGGCTACAGGCGAGAGCTATTCCCATTTGAAACGCATTAGGCCATTCACATAGTTTCATTGAGGAACAGAATGAGTGATAAGAACACCGTCAAAATTATAAGCAACATTGAACACTGATTTAAGTGGATCCTGTTCTTGCCGATGTACTTTTATCCGGGGTGAATCAATGTGCTGACACTCATTTGACTGTCTCTTTAATTTTGGTTGGCAGCATCGAGCCCAGACTATATAAATAGTAAGGGTATCTACCAGGACAGACCGACCCCACTCTGACGACGAGAGAGTTACCGAACTGTCCCCAAAGGGCGCCCAGCGCTCTACATGGGGCTTTCCATAGGACAAGACCTAGAGGCTAACAAGGCCCTCCCTCCCACACCTGGTCCGAAAACACAACACGGGTTGGAAGTGAATACGCCACATACGCGCGCCAACCCCAAAGTGAAACGCTACTGATCAACCTCGGTAGTGCCGCCTGGTGAGTTATCATACCTTCTACTAGCTATGCAGTTTAGTATGCGGGGATATATGGCTTCCCCCAACTCTTTCCGGAGATGTACCCGATCTCCCACGGGTATCGGGAACTACTGCCCCCCGAGTCCAACCCAATCCGAAAAACTCCTTTTTAGGGAGGGGCTGGAATGTTCGGCCGAAGTAACGCCAGAGGCACTGCCAGTGCCAGGTCTCCGCAGCGCTCGCACCACGGCAACTGAAGGGGACGGATCCCCTCCCCTAGGGAATGGAACCCAGGTTTCATCTCATGCTATGATACATCGAAGCTCATTTTCACCTTTATAGCCTTCCAAATGTATTCCTGCTGTTTCCATCCTCTGCCACATTATCTCCTCTTTAAATTTGTGTGGAGATTGTCCTCATCTTTAACTGCTTCTTAAATATGTGAGGAGTCATACCAGGCGCAACTACAACTTCCTTCACTAGTTCAATGCAAGTTCAACAACGATGCTCTTCCAGAAGTGCTCTAACAGCATTCACACGCACATCATCACTTGCTAATTGCGGTCTGAGAGCGCCACGTTTTCCACGAACAGCTTCCCTTCCTCTACAAAATACCAGGCTGTTCAATAAAGAATGATCATAATTTTACACGCTCATTATTTTTCGCAAAATTCAATCTTGTTATATTCACTTAGCTTATTGTTAAAGAGGCCGTAGTAGTTTCACTGTTGGTACTTCTGGTTCCCACCTGTGAGAACCAGGAAAGTTCATACATGTTCAGTATCGCCTACCGCTGCAGTGGAGGTAACACGCGAGGAACAGTATGCGGATTTGAAATTCTGTTTTCGTCTCAACAAATATTCAGTTGAGACCTATAGAATGTTAAATGAGGCCTACGGAGAGTCTTTTATTTCCAACAGTACAGCTCGAAGGTGATTTAAGATGTTTAAAGGGGGGCGACAATCAATTTCAAAGGAGTGTTGATACAGTGCTCCAGTTACTGCTCTTACAGAAAAAAATCAGCACTGCTGCTGCCATTGTGTTGTAGAGTCGACGAATTACTTTAAGATCACTTTCTGAAGTGCTGATAATTTCACTGGGTGCCACCCACACGTTGGTGACGGAAACATTACACATGAGACGTGTTTGTGCGCGATATATCCCAGATTGTTGTTTCCCGAACAAAGGGAGATTAGCAAGCACGTCTGCATGCAGTTAAAGTTGACGTTAGAGGAAGATCCGGAGTCTCTTTCAAACGTAATCACTGTTGACGAAACTTGGCTACATCATTTTCTTTCTGAGAGCAAACAGCAAAGCTTACTGTAGAAATCTCCATCACCAACCCCCCAGAAAGCAAAAGGGTTGCTTCTGCTGGGAAAGCTATGGTTATCTCTTTCTTTGATATTCATGGAATTGTTGATCAGCATGCTGTACATGCACACACATCAGTAACTGGACAATGCTACAGGATGTCCTGAAAACATTGCAAGTGCATATCAGGCGCAATAGACCACATTTCCGTGAAGCAGGTAGGATGCTGCACCACGATAATGCGTGGCCATATATTGCCAATGTTGTTGCTGATCATCCTGCGAAACTTAACCCGAGGTATATCCCTCACCCTCCCTATAGTCCATATTTAGCCCCATGTGATTGTTTTCTATTCCGAAACTTGAAGAAACGCCTGCGTGGAAGGCATTATCCATCATCAGAAGCAGTGGTGAAGGTTGCGAAGGCGATTTTAAAGGATATCTCAAAAAAGTTTTTCCAGCATGTCTTTGAAGACTGACAGAAACGCTGGGACAAGTGCATCGCGTTCAGGGGAGAATATTTTGAGAAGGATCATCAAAGTTTTGAGGGTGAGTAAGGGTGCGTTGTACAAAAAAGAATTGTGATCATTCTTTATTGGCAGCCCTCGTACATTCGCTCACCAGCCGCGGTACGTTATGGTAAA
This sequence comes from Mantis religiosa, assembly GCA_030765055.1. Classification (NCBI taxonomy): domain Eukaryota; kingdom Metazoa; phylum Arthropoda; class Insecta; order Mantodea; family Mantidae; genus Mantis; species Mantis religiosa. The sequence goes on along the minus strand of CM060949.1, from coordinate 206,351,989 downwards.
GTCTGTCTACCACAAGCCTCCAATAATTCTGTATGGCATTGTGGAGCATTGATACCTCTTGCAACCTGAAATTTAGTGAAGTATTTTGGACGTATTTACTAAGCATATTTAAAGCACATTTTTTTGACAAAAGATATATATTTTCTTTAGTCTCTAGTACATTCCTTACGCAGTACAATATAATACAATAGGAGTCGAGCAAAAATCATTGAATGCAACTTCTTAACTTGTAACAGTATTTTGGTTTAGTAATGTTCGAAGGAATAATAAATATATAAAAATGTATGTAGTTGTGTGATTGGCCGAAGTAGTAGTGGTATGACGTGGTGTGATGACGTGTCAGTGAATCGGCCAATCACAAAATAAAGTGGGAATTACTATGGGGACAAGAAAATCAATAATCTCGAAAAAGTGAGAATCTTGTGTCTTGCTGGAGAAGGAGGAAAGATGTTACGATGATTGTAATTGTAAAGGAAAATTAATAAGATTCAAAAAGTGTTATTCAATATTTATAATAGATAAGAGTGAATCATAGTTCATATTATATAATTAAATAATATATTACAAAATTGGACTCATCTAAATTTTATTTTCACCAAAAATCCGCATCCACACCTGAGAAAAGATCTCACGACTCTCAGTAGATTAAAACTCGACTTGGATCTTACAAAAAGTTGGCTTGCTTCTTATTAGTTGAAGATGAACGAAAATATAATCCCGTTACAAATGGCGCAGCAACGTGTGGGGCTCGAATAGGATAAAGAAGAGGAGATTAAAGCATCGTGCAGCTCCGTGGGAATTTAAAAGGAAAGAAGAAAGAAGAGAGAAGAAAGAAGAAAACGAGAACTGGTTTAAGTGAGTGAAATTAAAAAAAAAAAAAATAATAGTAGTAGTAGTAGATTTATGTTGTTAAGAAATCAGAAAATAGTTAAAAAGATGGCGAGTAGAAAAGAAATAATAGTGGAAGGAGAAGTTACTGATAGTGTAGGAATGAATAGAGAGGATGCAAGATTAAGCATAGATAATGAGTCAATGTTGGAAAAAATAACAAGAATGTTAAGTAATTTAGATTCTAAAATAGAACAAAATGCAAGGAATTTAGATTTTAGAATGAGAGATGTAAAATCAGAAATAGGAGATGTTAAATCTGAAATGAGTAATTTAGATTCTAGAATGAAAGATGTAAAATCAGAAATAAGTAATTTAGATTCTAGAATGAAAGATGTAAAATCAGAAATGAGTAATTTAGATTCTAAAATAGAACAAAATGTAAACGATTTAACTAAGAAAATGAATGATTTAGATGTAGGAGTAAGACAGGAACTAGCACGAAATGTGTGTAACTTAGAAATTAATTTATTACAGAAGCTAAAACAGGAATTAAAATCTGAAATTTCACAGGAGATTAGAGAAGGGAGAAAAGAGTGTAGGGATAATATGGAAAGGCTCATGCAGATCATAGAGATTAATAAGGATGAGAATAGAAAGGAAGTCAATGAGTTGAGAGAGATAATTCAGGAAACTAGGTTAGGTCAGGACATTGTGAAACAAGAAATAAGAATGGAATTAAACAAAGAGTTAGAAACATTTAGGATACAACAGGCAGAAATAACACAAAAACAAAGAGAAGAATTAGGAGATAAAGTAGAACAAAGAATCAATGTAATTTGTTCTGAAATGCAATTACAACATGATGAAAGTAAGATACACCAAGAGGAAATAAAGTTACAAATTGATGAGATAAGTAAAGCAAAAGAAGAAGTAATTTTGCAAATTAAAGAGGTAAAAGAACATTTTGAAAAAGAAAAGGATAACTTAGGAAAATTGACACAAGTTGTAATTGCATTACAGGCTAGAAAAGTAAATAACGGGAAAGAAATGTCTAGAATTACAAATATAAACGATTGTGACTTACCAGGTGAATTAAGCAATCATCAGAAGTCTAGTGATGTAGTAAGTGAATGTAGTGATTTTGTGAGTCCAGATAATGATATTAATTATCACAGAAACACACAGAACATGTCCTCACACACACAACTCCACAGTCTAGGTCAAAATGAATGTGTACATTATTCACTAAATGATATTAGTCCACCAAGTTTTGATGAGGAATCAGGTGATAATCCAAAAGTATTTCTTAGGGAATTGGAAGAATATTTCCGTATTAAGAGAATTCCCAATGAATTTCGGATGGTAATAGTAAAACGCTGTTTGAAGAAAAATGCTCTTGAGTGGTTAAGGTTAACTTTGGCTTCACATGAAACATACAGTACTTTCAGAAATCTGTTTATAAATAGATTTTGGGGACCTGAGAGACAAAGAAGAATAAAAGTTGAGTTAGCAACGGGTAGGTTTGAGTTTAAAAAAGGGATTTCTATGACTGAATATTTCTTAAAATTAGCAAACAAAAGTAAGTTGATCAATCCCGAAATTTCTGAGACAGAAATTGTCAACATGCCAATACGTCATTATCCACCACATATCAGAAATCATCTAATTGTGGCTAAGCCTATCGATTTCTCTGATATGATTGAATTATTATCCGAATTTGAAGCACATAACCTCATTAATGATACTACATCCTGTGATGGTAACTATAATAACGTCCATATTGAGCGAGGAAGAAATCGACAGGAATCACAACCTACAAATAATAGGAATAATAGGACGAGTTTAAATTGGGGCGGGGCACCCGTGAGAAATCAAAGATTTGAAGGAAGAGGTTATGATCCTAGACGAACTTATGAATCTGTAATTCCCGGAACAGGAAGTGGAGTTCAAAATAATGTGCAAAGGAATTATCATAACAATCAGTCGACGAGAATTGGAAGAAATGATCAAATAAACCATGTAAGATTTTATCGAGGAAATAATCAGCGAATAAGTAATTTTAATAGGGGTAGAGGTACTAGTTTATTTAGTGCAAATCAAAGAGATTTTAGGGGTGTGAGATTTGAAAGAAGTAATCAAAATGAAAGAGTCGAAAATACACAAAGCACAGAGAATGATGCGAATATAAACGATAGCACCGACATAACCAACAATGAAAGTATTAATTAAGGGCCGAATAGGTGAATGGAATTTCAATTTCATTACGTTGGTAATTCCACATTTGGCAAGAGATGTAATTGTGGGTAATGTTTTATTATATGAATGGCAAAGTGTATTGAATTTCGAAATGCATGAAATGAAGGTTAAGACAGAAAATGATTTATTAGTAATAAAATTATTGGAAGAAGATGGAAGAAAAGAAGAGAATATGGATAATATAAATAATGAAAGTTTTTTTTTTTGTGGAAGATATACTTTTGCAAGAAAATGGTAATATTGAATACGATGAAAATGAAAATTGTGGGAAGAATTTAATTATTGATGGATTGTAAAATAATGTAACTGATCTTGAAAAGCATTGTTGCCAATTATATACAATACAAGATAAGAACGGCGGAAGCCAAGTGGAGGAAGAAATAGAATTCCAGAGAATATTACAAGTAAAGTTAGAAAACACATACAATTTAGACCAAGCGAGAAAAGAACAGTTGAAATTGTGTATATTAAAGAATAGAAAAGCCTTTAGTTCAAAGCCTGGACTGTGTAACAAATACACACACACATTTAAAGTGAATGATACTGATCCCTATACACATAAAAGCCTTGACAGTAATTGAAACAATATTGAATATACTATGTGTGTGTTAAATAATAATAAAAATAAAACATTGTTAAACATCAATTTATTGTTGTATTTTAATTAATGTTAATTTATTGTTGTTAAATGTTCATTTATTATATTTCATCCAATGTATGTATATTATTATATTTTATGTATGTTGTATTGGTGTTGTGTAATATTGGTGTAAACGAAATTGTTAATTGGGGCTGTTCTTCGAAATATATGGAAACAGATTGTTAATTCCTTTGTTTGGTTATTTTCCATATATTTCGAAGAGGGGCATTTGTAACAGTATTTTTGTTTAGTAATGTTCGAAGGAATAATAAATATATAAAAATGTATGTAGTTGTGTGATTGGCCGAAGTAGTAGTGGTATGACGTGGTGTGATGACGTGTCAGTGAATCGGCCAATCACAAAATAAAGTGGGAATTACTATGGGGACAAGAAAATCAATAATCTAGAAAAAGTGAGAATCTCGTGTCTTGCTGGAGAAGGAGGAAAGATGTTACGATGATTGTAATTGTAAAGGAAAATTAATAAGATTCAAAAAGTGTTATTCAATATTTATAATAGATAAGAGTGAATCATAGTTCATATTATATAATTAAATAATATATTACAAAATTGGACTCATCTAAATTTTATTTTCACCAAAAATCCGCATCCACACCTGAGAAAAGATCTCACGACTCTCAGTAGATTAAAACTCGACTTGGATCTTACAAAAAGTTGGCTTGCTTCTTATTAGTTGAAGATGAACGAAAATATAATCCCGTTACAAACTGTAGAAACATTCTTTTGTGTAAACTAAATTGTGACAACATTTTTCTCTTCTTCCTTTTTTAATATTTACAGCTTTAGTCTGTCACTTTTGATCAAAGAAGGAAACGTTAAATATATTTACATAAAACACAAATGTACTATTGAATAACTCTGACTGAATTGTTTACAATTTTCTTTAAGTTGTAGTTGATGAGATACAGAAAATTCTTAGTACAGAAAATAGAGATATCTTTAAAGAGTGTAATTTATGTAAACTTATTTTATCACTAACGATTTCCGAGATATTCTGTTATAGTTCAGTTTGCTAATACTTTTATATCTTAAAAGCTCTAATTCTGTTGCTGATCTTGTCAAAAGCTAATGGCAATGACTTTTAAATATTAAAGCTAACACTTTGTTTAAATATTTAACTATCTTGCTTTTGTATGTGTAACAAAGTGAGTAATGGAACAACTCCTTAAATGTATATTTCATATTTGTAACAGACGGACAAGTAAACCTTTGTGTAACGGTCGGTCGTGAGTCAATTTATTAATAGCAGATGGTGTTTTAGTTATAATCATTGTCCGCCAGGGGAGAACCGACCGCTTGTTGCTGTCCAGAGAGGACTCCACTTGTAATATCTTACTCTGGGGAAGAAGTTTTGTAGATATTAACAATATAGTGTAAGGCTTTGTAATTATGTTCTTTGTATATAGCTTAGATTTAACTGTAGTTTTTGACTGTAAACAAAGCTTAGCCGCAATATATATATGGAGGTATTATCGAGTAAAAAATTAATTGTGTGTCAGAAAACAAGTCTCCTAAACTAAGTATATCATTAGGTATTTCGGCTAAATGAACCATGGACTTAATTCTTTTACCCTGAAATCTTTTATATTTTGTTGAAGCTTAATTGAATAAAGCAATTGAAGTAAGGCAGGGAGCACTTGAAGAACGTTAACAGAAACTAAAAGCAATCACTGAAAAGTGGAAACTAATGTCTTAAAAATCAGAGCTAAGAACCATTATCTGCGTTTAGTTTTCACTGTTACTGGCTTGCATGATTTTGCCGCTGATGGCGCCAAATGCAAGCATGTTGCCACTAATTTTTGAATGACCCATGTATAATCATCATTAAACACTTGCTCTCTTTTATTATCCATTCAATCACACGCTTGCTTCAACTGTTTCTTAGCCCAGCTCATTTTATAATAAAGATGTTAAAATTTCTGATGAAATCCTTTCTTAATATATTTAAAGTAATAAAATTCAAATATTTAGAATATTTAGGAGCTTTGACTTAAATAACGTTCTCAACCATGAAATTAAACATTTAAATAGCTAAAATATACTCAAAAGTACGATTCCTGGAATATACAGGGAACAGTATTCAATTATTTGTGTTTTGAAATTCCGTAAATATATGTTCTAATAAAATACATTCACTTTCGTCAGAATACCAAATGGGTAAACCAGTATACCACATATAGCCGCGCTTTCCTCTAGTAGACCACGTGTAGCCTAACAATACTTCACACATGGTACAAATTATAATGGCACAAAGGCGAAAACTTGTGGTTATCTTTTTGGAAAACGAGGAAGGTGTTCCGAAAATATTCAGGGATGGGCCAAGTTACGATTGAATTTTAACAGTCAGGTGCTGGAGACAAGAACAAAGTTAGCAGGCCATAAAATTTTATATCGCTTATTTTCTATAAGGACCATTCAAATGAAACCCGGTTACTTGTATGAAGTAACGATTACGATTTTATTAATTCAAAAATAGTTCCGAAACTGTAGGCACATTTATCCCATTAGAACACTAGCCAGTCGATTAAAACGTTGAAGAAGCTAGTACACTGATGTCCGATCAAAGCCTGGATGCATTCACACACCTCGTCGTCCATTGTTAATCGAAGTCCACGAATAAATTTAGTTTAGAGTTCCATAAACTGAAAGTCACACGGTGAAAGGTTTGCACTGTACGGTGGATGTTCTAGCGTTTCCTTTCGAAACTGCTGCAATGTGGTCTTCACCGAATTGGCAGTGTGTGGACATACATTATCATGCCATTGGACAACATGCCTAGCCGTTGCGACTTGAGGTTTTTTTTTTTCTCCCTATCTTTTGTAATTTACATCCTCCAATGTTGTCATATTGGACGGTGAATAAATTGGGTGAAATGGTGCTCAAATACACCCCTGGAAATGGAAATAAGAACACATTGACGCCAGTGTCAGACCCACCGTACTTGCTCCGGACACTGCGAGAGGGCTGTACAAGCAATGATCACACGCACGGCACAGCAGACACACCAGGAAGCGCGGTGTTGGCCGTCGAATGGCGCTAGCTGCGCACCGTTTGGGCACCGCCGCCGTCAGTGTCAGCCAGTTTGCCGTGGCATACGCAGCTCCATTGCAGTCTTTAACACTGGTAGCATACCGCGACAGCGTGCAGTTGACGGCCGTTGAGCGAGGGCGTATAGTGGGCATGCGGGAGGCCGGGTGGACGTACCGCCGAATTGCTCAACACGTGGGGCGTGAGGTCTCCACAGTACATCAATGTTGTCGCCAGTGGTCGGCGGAAGGTACAGGTGCCCGTCGACCTGGAACCGGACCGCAGCGACGCACGGATGCACCCCAAGACCGTCGGATACTACATAGTGCCGTAGGGGACCACACCGCCACTTCCCAGCAAATTAGAGACACTGTTCCTCCTGGGGTATCGGTGGGGACCATTCGCAACCGTCTCCATGAAGCTGGGCTAAGGTCCTGCACACCGTTAGGCCCTCTTCCGCTCACGCCCCAACACCGTGCAGCCCGCCTCCAGTGGTGTCGCGACAGGCGTGAATGGAGGGACGAATGGAGACGTGTCATCTTCAGCGATGAAAGTTGCTTCTGCCTTGGTGCCAATGATGGTCGTATGCGTGATTGGCGCCGTGCAGGTGAGCGCCACAATCAGGACTGCATACGACCGAGGCACACACGGCCAACACCCGGCATCATGGTGTGGGGAGCGATCTCCTACACTGGGCGTACACCTCTGGTGATCGTGGAGGGAACACCGAATAGTGCACGGTACATCCAAACCGTCATCGAACCCATCGTTCTACCATTCCTAGACCGGCGAGAGAATTTGCTGTTCCAACAGGACAATGCACGTCCGCATGTATCCCGTGCCATACAACGTGCTCTAGAAGGTGTAGGTCAAATACCCTGGCCAGCAAGATCTCCGGATCTGTCCCCCATTGAGCATGTTTGGCACTGGAATAAACGTCGTCTCACGCGGTCTGCACGTCCAGCACGAACACTGGTCCAACTGAGGCGCCAGCTGGAAATGGCATGGCAAGACGTTCCACAAGACTACACCCAGCATCTCTACGATCGCCTCCATGGGAGAGTAGCAGCCTGCATTGCTGCGAAAGGTGGATATACACGGTACTAGTGCCGACATTGTGCATGCTCTGTTTCCTGTGTCTATGTGCCTATGGTTCTGTCAGTGTGATCATGTGATGTATCTGACCCCAGGAATGTGTCAATAAAGTTTCCCCTTCCTGGGACAATGAATTCACGGTGTTCTTATTTCAATTTCCAGGAGTGTATATTCAGGGTTCAGGGTGCTTACAGTTACGTGACATTCGTCTTGAAGGATAAGGGAAGCATAAGGGAACGTGAGGCAGACTTGCGATCATTTGCACTACATAGGTGGCAACTTGAGGCTCTTCTAAGGTTCTCTAAAGTGGCTTGACATCGCAGGGCATTGATTGTAGTTCCCTGTTCCAGGAACTCGACAAGCAGTGGGACATAGAGGTCTAAAAAGGACAACATGACCTTAGCAGAACTAGTGTGTATGGTCTTTGAGTTCTTTGGGGGTGCTAAAGTCGCATGCTTCTACTGCTTGCTCTGAAGCTTGCTCTCGGATTCAAATTGGAGACACCATGCTGCGAGAGAAATGCTCGCCTCGATAAGGTAGATGGTAGCGTGTCTGCCTCACGTTCAAGAGGTTCCGGGTTCGAATATCGGTCAGGAAGGGTTACCTGTATAAGGTTTTTCCGGGGATTTCTCTGATCCTGAAAGAGGAATGTCTGGTAACTCATTAACAAACGTAGGCTTTCACAGCTGGCGTCTACTTCAGCAGAAGATTCCAGGCTGTAATGCCGTGGTCCACTAGGTTTCTTCTTCTCTCTCTCTCAGACGTTTCGTTTACAACTGTTGCAAGCATCATCGGCGGCGTATAAAAGTCCTCCTTGTACTCTTCGTAGCTACTCTTCTGGTAACTCAGGCGGTTCCGTCTGTAATCCGCTCTCGGGATGCCCGGGTTCGATAACCGTGGCCGGCCTACCCGACCCATGTGTTTTTTCGGGAGTTTCCCGGGACGCTGGACGAACGCTAGGTAGGTTAATTACATCCCCCGAATTTCATGTCTCTCCATTTCACATCATCTCTCATCCGGTGGTCTCTTTCAGGGTAGAAGTGTCGGCGGGAGTCTCGGCGGTACATGGCAGGACGATATCCTCTGAGGTAAACTACTTCCTACTCCGGTAGGTCGGTTGCCGGTCTCTGCTTCTCTGCTGGGACCATTTCGGGACCTCCAGCCAGCGACCTTTGGAGCTCGAATCGTCCGCCTGGGACCATTAGGTCTCCGCTGCTGGGCTCGTTGCCGTTCCGCTGTAGGAGAGCGAGTTCGTTGTCCTGGCCTATCGGGAGAAGTATCCAAGTAAACTGTAGGGACCCTGCCCTCTGTACTATCAAGGCTCCTTGGGTCAGCCGCTCTGTCTCCTTCGTCATCCTTCCTCCCGCGGGGGTGCCACCACTTGGGGCATAGGAACATGGCCCAATTTGGGTGGCCTACGTACCGAATCCTCTCTTTCTAAATCCTAACTCTAAGGTCTATGGACCCTGGGCTTATTTGAACATCACGTCACCCAATCTATTCATCTTCCGAAGTGTTATAGCTTTTCAGGGCTTGGAATTGTATATGAAAGTTCAAAAGAAAGCTGTATTCCTCCTGATGATAACGTTGCAGATGACTCAAAGACAGCATCATTCAAATATTGTCCTGTTCGGCGGTTAGTATCACTACAATTCGAATGACTCCTTGTTTTTCGTCCTGCTAACTCGCTTTCGTGTTCAGCAGTGGACGATAACTTGTGTGACCACCTTCTCCTAGGCGTGAAACCACTCTGTCGCTAGGCAACGCCAAACGTTGCTCACGCAATAGACTGTGCCAATAGAATGTCCCTTAAGTGCAATGCAAAGTTAGACTCACAGACCAGGTTTGATTTGAATGTCCCTAATACATAAAGGCATGATGTATCAGGAATAGAATATATATTACCAAACGCCATACCTTAACAACTGCAATATCGGATTCAGCAGTCTCGTTGCTGAAGTTAGGATGAACAATCGTAGTTCTTACTGAAAAAATTTCTCCTCCTTGCTCCCTGTAGCTCGTACAACCTCGAAAACGAAAATCGTTGACCTGTAAGCTTTATAACCAGAAACATTACTGCTGTAATATTTTGATGTTCATGCATATTAAATATCCACTTAGAATGGTTCAGTAACTTACTGGTGAATGCAGTGTGCTGCTGTGAGGGCCCACTCCGCGTGTATTACAGACGCTCCACAATAGTGTTTGAAGCCATGGGGACCATTCTTTTCCAAGGACAGCTATAGAAAATAAATACTTAGGTAATTATAGTGTATTATATTTATGGAAAAATAGTCAGACTGAAAAATTCAATGTCATAGCCGGGATTTGAACCACAGATCTTCTGATCTCCATCCAGCCGCCCTAACCATTGAGCTACTATGGCCAACGTAGCGACATGAATCACATACTCCTCACGTCAGTTACAACTAGTTGTATGCGGAAAACAGAGTTTGCCTAGTTGCTTTGTGTACTGTTAGTCTACTTTGTTAAAATACAATTAAAATACATTTTTATGGAAGCAAGACTTAGTGGCGGTAGGATTATAGGTGGACCGAGGAATCATGGCTAGAGAATTTGTCTCTTCTCTTAGAGATTTCTTCCAACAGGAAGACGAGTGTTTGCTCCTTATCAATGAACAGCTTATTCCTTTTATCCCAAAGCGACAGTCACATGTCAGTAGATATGATTACACGTAAAAGCACTCCTGTGGGTCAAAATTCCGGCATACCGACGGCGTTGATATGAACATGTCAATTAAAAAAGTCGTTAATAATAGTATATTGTGCGGAACGAGGAAAGGCTTGAATAAACGAGGCGCGAGCTGTTTCAAATCTCGAGAGTCCATTACATGTGTGTTGCACATCATTTTTTACACTACATGTATTTATATGAATCGGAACTTTAGTAAGTAAGATTATTAGCTGAAATATTAATGAATATAATCGAAGATAAATGTTAGATTTTAGAACGTGAGTCGAGTATATGTGTTTCTATGGAGAAATGCCGCACTGTGCGGGAATGTCAGCTTACGATGCATGGCAACAATACCGGTAAGTATGGAATATTAGTTACATAGTGCAAGCATTATTTAAAAAAAAAAAAACTCACATGTGAAGACTCTGTATGAACCAAATATTTCCGTTTTTAAAGTAGGTTAATACAACTTAACTGTGCAAATTTTTGTTGGCAACATTGCACCACCCACGTGGAGAAACAGGTGACCTTTACGTATCTTCTGTAAAGCCAAAGCCGCCAGATTTCCGCTTCCGGGAGCTTCTTGGGAGGCATTCACTCGAGCTATCTAGGAGTATCCTACGGGTGAACACGTGTATCCTCCTTTGTTGCGTGCAGCACCCCCAGTAGATCTTGGGTTGGCAATGCACCGGAAGTCGACGAACCCTTACGTGTAGTATCCGTAGTTTGTTTTTAGAATTTTTATCGGACTATAAGGATTTTAGCTTAATTTTTACTGACGGGTCCAAAAGCTCTGCAGGTGTTGGGTGTGCGTACGTCCATGGAGTCGAACCCTTTACATTCGGTCTCCATGGCACCACATCCATATACACCGCAGAGCTCTACGCAATCTACCGAGCCATTTTACATGTTCGCCGCCGAAAGTTGGGTAATTCACTCATATTGAGTGATTCCCTTAGTGCCCTTCAGAGCCTTCGTGAGCTGTACACTCACCATCCCCTTGTACAGCGTATCCAGGACACCCTCCACGTCTTACAAGTCTCTGGCGTAAGCTTGGTGTGTGAATGGGTTCCTGGTCACGTTGGCTTGCAGGGTAACGAAAGGGCGGTTTCGGCAGCTAAGGTGGCCGCCACAACACCTGGTGCTACCTTCCCCTTGGCCACCTCGGAAGACTTCAGACTTGTTGTCCGTAGGGGGACGCTCTTGTGCTGGCGCGATGAGTGGTCGGCTCTGCGTGGCAACAAGCTAAGGACCGTGAAGGAGCTTCCGATTCACTGGGCGACCTCCTGTCGTTTATACCGGCGGGAGGAGGTGATATTGGCTCGGCTGCGTATTGGTCACTGCTATTTTAGTCATAGTTTCTTATTAGGTAGGACCGCAGAAGCTGTTTCGCGCTGTGCGGTTCCTTTCTGATGGTCCGCCACGTACTTTTAGATTGTTTTAGGTTAGCACGTCTCCGCAGGTCTCTCCAGCTGCCGGCCAGCATGGCGGAGATCCTGGCGGACGACGAGCAAGCGGTGATCAAGGTTTTAGATTTCATTTTAAATCTACATTTTAGAATATAGGACCCTTGAATTTAGACTTTTAATCTTTTTATTGTTTTAAGCTCTATTTTAGTTATGAGCTACCGTTTTAGGTTTTTTTATCTTTTATCTAAGACAGTTTTGGCGTTTTAGATTGATTTAGACCCATTGGATTTCAAGGGCGCTGATGACCATGTAGTTGAGCGCCCTTAAACCTAATTATTCATTCATCCATTCACGTATCTTCTTTTAAAAATCAAACTGTAGTAAGACCTTGTGTATCTCATAGTCTACCAGCTTTCGGCATTCAGCCAAAATGAAGAAATCTTCAAAGGGACATACCAGAATATTACGAATATTTGTGGAATTCAATATGTATAAATATCCTAAACATAAAGTATTTTATTTAGTTACAAGTACTTTGTATAAGAATATGTTCAAAAATATTTGCATGAAGCTCTCTTGTGGTCATTGAGTCCGATCTGTGGAGGATGGTGTACTTAAATGTCCTGTTTGGTATTACACCGAACATTCATTTTAATTTTCGGTATTTACGGTCATTGACATACGTACAGAGAGCTGTTACTTAACATCACAAAAAGAAACTGCTGTGAAAATATATAAAAAAACTTTGCTTTGAAACTTAAGTACAGTACTATAAAAGTACTACAAAATAACTTCAATTAGTAGAACCTCATGTACAAATTGCAATATTTTTCGTACTGAGGCATTTTATTTTCATTCCTGTGCTACAAGTTCAAGCAGGCTTCAATAGGTCCTTTAACGCAACACTGTTTTGTTAAGATAGGTTATAGTTGCTTACCTGGTAGGGGAAGTCGCATATCCTTACTGGCGTACCTCCAACTACACGGCAGCCCGGTGGTTGCTTTTTTGTTGATTTTTTCCCTGAAACTATGAGCAAGTGTTATTGAGTACTTAATATTTTGCAGAGACACCGATAGTGATGTAGAAGCTCACTCCGTTGCCTATCAGTTCGGTTTTGTTTTTATTTACAAACTTTAATGCCCATCATAATCATAAATAATAACCTTTCCTTAAGCATTCATGGCTTGTATTTAAGTGAACCTTGACAAAAAATATCCTAGATTTAGTTAAGGCATTGGATATTAGAAATTTAGTGTCGTCAATAGCATTCACATGGTTGCTGAAGCGGTCCTTGCCCGTTAGGAGCCTGGCTGAGTCCTCCCAGCACTGAACACCTCATAATGTAAGGAAGGTGACGGGTGAGGTTTACGGATATAGGAGGTTTACTGGACAGGTCGGGGTTTTCCTCGGTGTTCGCTCTCCGTGGACTCTCTTCTCTGTTCCAGGATCTGGGATATACTCCTCCACAGGGGAGTAAGTCTCCGAGGGGCGAGACGCAGGGGGGTTGGCGAAGGTTCCCACACCCTCTCTAAACAGGTTTATGACACCCCATGACAGTACAGTTACAGACCATTCATAAACATCTGACGACTTCTACTTTTGTGAATGAATCTTCTCGGTTTTAATGTGCAGAGTGAATAGGGCGCATGTTTTTTTAACGGTCTGCTCCTTGTGTGGCAAGTGTTCTCTGCCACACGCATTCGCTGTCCTTGTCCCACAGAACATTCCTTACAGGGATTTTCTTTGCGTTGCTATACTATACCTCCTGACTGGGTGCGGTGTGATTAGCGAAGAAAACACTTTGACTGTTCCATGATCGATTTATTCACAATTGTAATGAGATACCTCACTCGCCACCTGGAAAGTTACTGTTTGCAGACTCGTGTGAATGTGTTTGGCGGTAACGATAGAGTTGTTTACACGTTTTCTGTATTCGGTGTACTCTTACCGCGCCTCTTACCGTGACTTCAGTACGCCCCGACCGAGAGGGAGTGTCTCAGCTATCAACATCATGGATCCGCCATCTCTTGGATTTCCCTCTCTATCGCTACATATTGAATTTTGTGTGAATCACAGGACCTGCATGAGCAATTCTTGCTGATAAAGGGGGAAAAACAGTTCATCCTGTTCCATTTACAGTTGGAATAGATGTTGATACAAATTTATGATGAATATACTTTATCATCTATACAATTAACATTATTTCAATCATCTCTTTAACATCAATAATTAACCTTTCCTATATTTCGCAAACTTTTAATTAATTTAGAGTTTAAACGATCGTACGGATTTTGTATAAGCGCATGACCAAACGTTGGTAGAAATCTTCCCACTGCGAGTAATATGCAGAATAGAACATATAGAAGGACAGGAAATATAGGGGAGTCTAGAAAATGTGAAGTAATTACAATTTTACAAGCAAATAAAAAGAAATTGGGGACGAGAAGCATATGTAGACTACTGCAATAGAGAGAAGAAGGGTTAGCATGGATGAGAACAGGAATAATATTTCTAAGAGGGATATGATATAAGGAAACGGGAATTCGTAAATTGTGTGGGGGAAATGGAAGCATAGAACAATATGTAACACAATGGGAGCAGGATGCATTATGGAGAAAAAAGTTTGGGAAGAAATATGGGAGAAATTAGAGAAGAGGATAGTAGCTATAAAACTGTTAACGGGCTGGGAGGAAAGGAGGCTATGAAGTATTGGTGAGTTCTTGCAGAAAGTAAAATAAAAATGAGCAAGAAATGTAAATAATATAAGAAAGGAAGCCTGGGGGGTAAGAAAGGGACTAATTAAGTAACAAGTAGGCTTGGAGGTTAAGAGCTACCTGGCAGAGCAGAAGACCAGGGTGTCATGCAAGCCAAGATAGCAGCAAGGTAAACACAAATAAATGTAGCCTAAAATTATAAATCTTAAAATTTTTGAACATGCATAATAAATATATCATATCATAATACCGAAGCATGCACTGTGCGAAAAGTTTTGGAATGTTGCTAATCTCCAAAACAATTATATTGTGCACGTACGGGGGTTGGCATGAAAGAGTCCAGAGTGATAAACTGAGGCTCCACATGGTAAGCAGGCATTGTTCCTAGGGGTGAGCTTTGTGATGAAGAAAGCCTCCCGACCTGTGTACCCAACCTTTACTTTGTTGAGGGACTTCATACTCCTGTTTCTCCGTTCATATATATTTCTACTCCATCAAACACTTTATATACAGGATGTTACAAAAAGGTACGGCCAAACTTTCAGTAAACATTCCTCACACACAAAGAAAGAAAATATGTTATGTGGACATGTGACCGGAAACGCTTAATTACCAAGTTAGAGCTCATTTTAGTATTTCTCTTAAAATGTAAATTGAAATCATTCGTGCAGGCAATTGTCAAAATACCCCATTGTGGTTCATGCACGATGGAGCTCCTGCACATTTCAGTCGAAGTGTTCGTACGCTTCTAAACAACAGATTCGGTGACCAATAGATTGGTAGAGGCGGACCAATTCCATGGCCTCCACGCTCTCCTGACCTCAACCCTCTTGACTTTCATTTATGGGGGCATTTGAAAGCTCTTGTCTACACAACCCAGGTACCAAATGTAGAGACTCTTCGTGCTCGTATTGTGGACGGCTGTGATACAATACGCCATTCTCCAGGGTTGCATCAGCGCATCAGGGATTCCATGCGACGGAGGACGGATGCATGTAACCTCGGTAACGGAGGAAATATTGAACATTTCCTGTAATAAAGTGTTTGAAGTCACGCTGGTACGTTCTGTTGTCGTGTGTTTCCATTCCACGATTAATGTGATTTGAAGAGAAGTAATAAAATGAGCTCTAACATGGAAATTAAGCGTTTCCGGACACATGTCCGCATAACATATTTTCTTTCTTTGTGTGTGAGGAATGTTTCCTGAAAGTTTGGCCGTACCTTTTTGTAACATCCTGTATATGTATATGGCATATATTAAGCGATTTTATCCCCCCAGGGGCCTACTTCGGTAGGTACGGGTTTGGCGAACCCGGGGTCCCGAGCCAACAGTCTCCCTCGTGTGGGCTCCTCTTCGTGGTTGAGGGAGACGGTCAACAGGCCCACCCACGTGTAGGCCGTGCGTGGAGACCCGTGTCGGTGGAAAGGTTTGTCCTGGTGGTTGAGGGATGCGTATCTGAGCTTGTAACAGTTTTTTCTGAATTCGGGGAGGGTGCGCATTTCTAATACACTACTTTGGCTTCTGCTTCGCCTAAACGGGAGGTTAGGGACTAACCCACCCCTAATCAATCGGCCAGGACTAGGTATTGTACCGACCTCCAGGGTGAGTGGGACGGCGAGCTCGCTATATCCCCTGTGTAGCCCTGTCATCCCAGTGGGGTGACCCCTTGTTGGACTCCGTGGTGGGTGGGGAGCACTGGGGGATGAAATTTAGACCAACATTTATGGCTAAACAACACCCCCCAAAACACAATAAACGTGGAAAGGATTTAGTTGAAAACAGTGTTAAGCAAGTAGTTGAGTGTGGTCCTCGCTACTTAGTTATTAAACGAACGGAGGAAGGTAGAACGTTTTCTACGGTTAATCCGTTTATTATACAGAAAGGTCTTGACAAAATAGCTGGTGCTGTTAAATCATGTACAAAATCCAGAAATGGCACGCTGCTGGTGGAAGCAACTACAGCATCCCAAGCAGCAAAGATACTGAAAGCCAACATGCTGGGCAGTTATCCAGTCAAAGTGGAGATGCATAGGACCCTGAATACCTCGCGCGGTGTTGTAAACACTAGCGCGTTGGATGGAATGTCCAACGAGGATATTCAGGAGAACCTCCAGGAACAAGGCGTAACTGCGGTCTATCGTGTCCAAAGGAGAGAACGAGGGGATATGGTTCCCACTCGTACCCTGTTCCTGACCTTTGATCGGGTAGATCTCCCTCAAAGAATCAGGGCAGGATATGAAGTGATTGAGGTTAGACCATACATACCTAACCCTCTGAGATGCTACCAATGTCAGCGGTTCGGTCACACTAGTGCATTCTGTAAAGGCGCACCTACATGTGTCAGCTGCGGAGCCGGCATGCATGAAAATGCATGTACATCACCTCCAGCATGCGTAAATTGTAGCGGTGAACATCCATCAAGTTCACGAGAATGTCCCCGTTATATTGAAGAGCGAGCTATTCAGGAGATCCGGGTTAAGGAAAAGGTTTCCTTTTCGGAAGCCCGGAAACTTCTATGTATCCTCAAGCCCTCTTCAACCACCTCCCGTACCTATAGCTCTGTGGCGGCTACTCCGTCACCGAAACGGGAGGCTGGTACCCAAACATCTGATATAAATGGGGCAACAATATCCGAGAAAGTTCTAGTGCCTAGATCGCAACCAAGAGCATCAGTAACACCATCTAAAACTCCGAGAACACAGACTACTGAAAATAACAAGTCAGTGAAGTCGCCTGACAAAGCATCCACGTCTAACAACAGGACGAAATTTCCCATTGTATACCAAGCACCAGAGATCAAGTTCAAGACGCAGTATGATAGAACTGCCTTCCTGAAAGAAAGCACAAAGTCTGCTCCAGAAAAGTCCAAGAAACGTAGCCCTAGAGCGTCTCCGAGATCATCGTCGGAGTCATCTTCTGGGGAGGACTACGACCGGCGACCGTCATCTACGTCGGTCGGAATTTCCAATCGCTTCGAGCCCCTCGAATCGAAGGTTCTAGAAGGAAAACCGTCCTCTTCCATAGAGGATATGGAGCATGAAACAGCTGACCACGCTGCTAAATCTGCAGCAAAGAAGAGGCAGGATAAACCTGCCGAAACTAGCCCTACACCAAAGAAAAAGGGCAAATTGATTCGGCCACCCATGAAGTCGTCTTAATGTAGACTACCTTTACATCTTATATCCCATAGTTCCAATGGCTATCCTACAATGGAACATACGAGGATTAAGAGCGCATCGACCAGAATTGGAACTTTTGCTCAGTAAGCATCACCCCTTAGTGGTATGCTTACAAGAGACTAAGCTACGACCACAAGACAACTTTAAAATCAGACGCTACACACCACTGAGGTGTGATGTTGAAACAGAAGAGGGCATTCCTGCACACGGGGGTACTATGATGCTCCTCAGGGATGACATATTTGTAGATCCGTTACAGCTACAGTCTGATTTACAATCTGTAGCTGTAAGGATTAAGCTGCCATCAATAGAATTTTGCATTTGCACTGTATATCTCCCGCCATCAGATGACCTCTCGTTAGTTGACCTTGAAGATCTGGTTTCCCAACTTTCAACACCATTTCTAATAGTTGGAGACTTTAATGCCCATCACCCACTTTGGGGCTCAAATCGGGCATGTTCGAGAGGCAACCTCATTGCAAAATTCCTGGAGAGCAATAACTTGGTTCTCCTGAACACCGGAGAGCCCACATTCCTCTCAGACGCGTTTAACACCTATTCGCACATCGATTTGGCAGTGTGTTCATCCCAGTTAGCTGTTTCATTACAGTGGAATGTCATCTCTGATTTACATTCCAGCGACCACTTTCCATGTCTTCTTAGTCTCTTAGCACAAGATGTGTCTCCCTCACGTATCCCTAGATGGCGCTTTGATCGTGCCAACTGGAATCTTTACACCCAGTTGGCTGTCTTTGAATACAACGAGCACGATTCTGTGAATGATTTAGTCGATCATCTCACAGAGAAAATTCTTTCCGCTGCAGAACAGTCTATTCCACGTTCGGCTACCCAACCCGGTCGATTTCCTGTCCCATGGTGGACCAACGACTGCCGGAATGCTATTCGTGCTCGTAGACGTGCTCTAAGGGTATTCCAACGACACCCTACGCTAAGTAATCTAATTGAGTACAAGAAAGCGCGCGCAAAATCTAGGCAAATAATTAAGGATAGCAAAAAGACCTCATGGAACAAATTTGTATCATCTTTTAACAGATGTACACCCTCATCTGTTGTATGGGATAAATTAAGGCGCGTGGCCGGAAAATCAACCCACTTGCCAATCGCTGGTCTGAAAACAGCTGCAGGAGTTGTTGTTGATCCGTTTGTTGTGGCTAACACCTTCGGCTGTGCTTTCGCTCAGGTGTCTAGCTCATGCAATTATGCTCCTGAGTTTATCTCAATTAAGACTCAGGTAGAATCTCAAGGTTTCGTGTTTAGTTCCAGAAACCTTGAAGACTATAACCGCCTCTTCATCTTGGCAGAGCTAGAACATGCTCTTTCGTCATCACGACTGACAGCACCAGGACCGGACGGAATCCACGTTCAAATGTTACAGCAGCTCTCACCTGAAGGTAAGGCATTCCTGCTCGAGGTGTATAACCGTGTTTGGGTTGATGCCACGTTTCCTGAAAAGTGGCGAGAAGCTACCATTATACCTATCTTGAAAGCTGGCAAGGACGGTCACCTCCCTTCTAGCTACCGCCCTATTTCCCTCACCAGTTGCGTATGCAAGGTGATGGAACGCATGATAAATGGGCGGTTGGTATGGTGGCTGGAAACGCACAACCTACTGAATAACATCCAGTGCGGTTTCCGACGACGCCGTTCAACAGTGGATCATCTTGTGTCCATGTCGACACAGATTATGAACGGATTTCTTAAGAACTGTCAAACAGTCGGAATATTTTTTGACCTCGAAAAGGCTTATGATACGTGTTGGCGGGCAGGGTTGCTACGTACTCTGCACACCTGGAATATACGTGGACGCCTACCACTCTTCCTTCAGGAATTCCTGAAAGACCGCGTATTCCGAGTAAGGGTTGGCTCGGTTTTTTCGAACCTTTTTGTTCAGGATAACGGTGTACCACAGGGGTCGGTACTAAGTGTTACGTTGTTTGCTATTGCGATTAATTCTATCTCGAAATGTGTACCTCCAGGTGTCTCGTCATGCCTATTTGTAGACGACTTTGCCGTCTACTGTACATCTCAGCGCACTCCGTTTTTAGAGCGCCGTCTTCAGACCACCTTGGACAACCTTAAGAGTTGGAGTTTAAAAAACGGCTTCCCTTTTTCCGCTGAGAAAACCATCTGTGTAAACTTCTGGCGTCAGCAGAGTCGACTACCTCCAAGGCTCCGGCTAGGCGCTGATCTACTACCTTTTGCAGATGAGACGAGGTTCCTTGGATTGATATTTGATAGAAAACTTAGTTGGTCGTCGCATATAGCACAACTGAAAGCACGATGTGACCGATCTTTGAATATCTTGCGGGTACTAAGTGGAAAATCGTGGGGAGCGGATCGTGCAGTGTTATTGCGACTTTATCGGGCACTCATCCGTTCCAAATTAGACTATGGTAGTATCGTTTATGGCTCAGCACGACCATCTGTGCTGAAGAGATTAGACACAGTCCATAACTGTGGCATACGTATAGCTGTTGGGGCATTTCCAACGAGCCGAGTTATAAGCCTGTATGCTGAGTCTGCAGAACCTCCTTTGCACTACAGGCGCAACATGTTATTAGCCAATTATGGCTGTGGACTTAATTGCATGCCCACACATCCATCGTTTACGCCGTTCTTTAATACCTTCATGGACGTGCGTTATAGGAACACTACTATTAAACCAAAGCCACCTGGTTTTCGTTTCCGGGAGCTCCTTAGACATCTTGATACTGACATGCCCAAGATGTATCCTAGGGGGGAGAGGACATACCCTCCTTGGTTGTGCAGAGCGTCCCCGGTTGATCTGGGCATGACTAAATATGATAAATCTACCATGTCTATGTCTAGTATCCGCACATGTTTTTTAGAATTTTTATCGCGATATGAGGACCATTTTGTAATTTATACTGATGGCTCCAAGAACTCAAATGGCGTTGGTTGTGCTTACGTGTGTGGAACCGAACCCTATACATTCGGATTCCACACTAGCACTTCCATTTTTACTGCAGAGCTTTATGCAATATACCGGGCCATTTTACACGTACGCCGACGAAAGTTGGGGGACTGCTTAATCCTGAGTGATTCCCTCAGTGCTCTTCAAAGCCTACGGCAGCTGTACAACTACCACCCTATTGTGCAGCGTATACAGGATGCCCTCCACGTTTTACACGCTTCTGGCGTTAACGTGGTGTGTGCATGGATCCCTGGTCACGTAGGCTTGCGGGGGAATGAAATGGCGGATTCAGCAGCCAAGACGGCTATCATGAAGCCCAGGGTTCGAATACCATCTGTGACATCGGAAGACTTTAGGGCCGAATTGCGGAGAGCTGTGCAAACCTGCTGGCAGGAAGAGTGGTCTGCTCTCCGCAATAATAAACTTAGATCTGTCAAAGAACTTCCGATTCCCTGGGTTACCTCCTGTCGGTCATCTCGTCGCGAGGAGGTGAGTTTGGCTCGGTTACGAATTGGGCACTGCATTTTTACTCATAGTTTTCTTTTTAAAAAGGAGCCTTCTCCACTATGTCCGTTTTGTAATGAAGCGTTGTCTGTACGACACGTGCTGCTAGAGTGTTTTCACCTAGCAGACCTTAGGACGTCTCTGCAGCTGCCGGTCAGCTTTGCAGAAATATTAGCGGACGATAACGCAGTAGTGAAGAAGGTTTTTAGGTTCTTTTCGAGATTAGATTTTAGGATTTAGCAAATAGAATTTAAAGTTTTTGGATGACATTTTTATTTTATTTATTTTTTTTTCAAGGCGTATGTATTTTTTGTCTTTTTTAACATATACTGTTTTTAGAATAATTTATATCTGGCTTTTGCCATGACCAGTTTCATTTAAAAAGGGCGCTGATGACCTCTGTAGTTGAGCGCCCTTATACTCATCATCACTCACTCACCCTCCCTTAAGCGATTTTATAATCGTGGGCAATTTTGTTGTTGTTGTTGTAATTTACGTCCTCCAACGTTAAGTCATATCGGACGCTGAATGAATTGGGTGAAATGATACTCATATGAGTCCAGGGTCCATTGAGCTTAGAGTTACCTGACATTCGCCTTGAAGGATAAGGGAAAACCTTATCCAGGTAACTCAACCTGACCGAGATTCAAACTCGGGATCTCTTGAACGTGAGGTAGAAACGCTACCATCTACGCTACACAGGCGGGCTTCGTCACAAGGTGAGCAGTTACATAGCCTCTATTGTGCTTTAGCAAACTGCTTATATAAAGCCTTTTCTTCAATTCGACACACATTATTTAGAAGAAACATATAAAAATCGCTTTAGTCCATCTTTTGTTTGTACATAGAATATTAGTAGTACACCGTACGCTTAAGCCATAGTAAAATTGTTAGTGGGAGATTGAAAGGTCAATTGGGTTAAAATTATATTTTTAGTTTTTAGGGTTTATTAGATATAATTTTTCATTTTTATGAATATCTATATATGTACAATGTACGTCGAGAAAGTTATGTTTGGTAATAATATTAAATTGTGCACAGATACAGAAAATGTATTTATTGCACAACATTCTATAGCTCTTAAACTACTTTTCCACATATCTTCAGAAATTTTGCAGGCATTTCTCATAGCGAGGCCCAAGTTTATGTATACCTTCTGCATAGAAGTTTTCCGCCTGTGTCTTCAACCAGTTGGAAATATTTTCCTTCAGTTCTTTGTCGTTGTTGAAGTGTTGACCACCAAGGAAAGATTTGAGATGCAAAAACATATGAAAGTATTTAGGAGCGAGGTCAGGGATGTACGGGGAGTGGTAAAACACGTCCCAGCATTTACAGAGTCCTTATATACAAAGCATCAGCATCATAACCATGATATCTGTAGTATTTCCAGAGGAAAATGCACCTTCAAATAGTAATTTTAGCACATGCGGAATAGGGCTTTTAATCTCCCATTAAGTGTTGGTCGCTATGCATCATTATCTTTGCATGACTAGACCAGTAGAGAAAAAGTAATCTTATATCTATTTAAGAAGAGTAAATGCATTAGAAATCCCAACCAATAACAAGCCATATCTTGGAAACGGTTAAAAGTACGAAAAGAAAATAGGAACCTGACCTAGAAATCCCAAGATTATCAGTTTCAGCACAGCTCTCGTCGATTGTCTTTATGTACTTAAAATGAAAAAACAAATATATACAAATATAATAATTTTTAACTTTTAAAACTTCACTTATCTTATAAATATGATGACCGTATTTCTTAAAAATTGACTAAGATCGCGATTTCGTGAATAAATCATCCACATCTACAACTCGTCGTGACTGGACATTGAAGATCTGAATGTCAGATTTTCGGTCTCAAGCCAGATCACGGCTAGGCCCTCTACTGGCAGTGGAGTGTTTTGTAAGGAAGGATAATATGCGGCAGAAGATGAGGTTGGAGTTACATATAAGCCATCTGATGTGTTACTTTATGTGCCTAGAAGCAGCCTTGAGCGTTTGTAGTGCTCTCCAGGATCGATGTGTTACTCACCTAGACCGCGGATGAGGGAGTTGAAGTTGTGGGAGAGAATTTGATAATAGGGATGTGAAGGGGTATGGATGTAGTCTTTTATTGCGGGGATACGTAGGTCTCGTCAGATAACTAGTTTGAGGATGTACCAAGGGGTGTCTGTGGCATCAGAGGAATCGGGATTGTAGAATTTCAAGACGGTGTAGGTGAGACTTGGCTGCTACTCCCCATATTTCACTGGCGTATGTGATGGGTGGTCGGAGTACTTGCTTAAACAGGGACAGATTTGTTGGCAGCATCACCGATCGTTGGTTATAGAGAGAGAGAGAGAGAGAGAGAGAGAGAGAGAGAGAGAGAGAGAGAGAGAGAGAGAGAGCATAGCATACCCATTCTTTTGCTAACTTTATTAGCCACATATGCAACGTGATCGCTCCACGCATATTTGTTGTCGAGTAGAGCACAAAAATACTTATCGAAGGTTTTCCAATAGATGTCCGCACCAGCTAGGCGAATTGGTGGAAGGTCCGCTATTCGTCTTGGAGAGAAGGTGACTGCCTGGCTCTTCTGTGGGTGGACGCGTAGGTGCCAAAGTTTGAAACAGGTGGTGAGGAGGTCGGCATATTTTTGAATCCTGCGAGCACACAGCTTTAGCTCTGGTCTCGTGGACGTGACAGCTGTATCGTCAGCAAAGAGATAGTGATCAGCGAGGCAGGGATGGTAGAGTATTATGTATAGAAGGAAGAGAGTGTGTGCCAGGACACTACCTTGGAGAACGCCAACTCTGATGGCATGAGGATAAGATGCCGTCGTAGGAGTCTGGAAGGGTTCTATCAGTGAGGTAGGACTGAATGAGATTTATTAAGTAGGAATGGGTTTGGTAGGTGATGAGACGGGAGAGTAAGCCTTCGTGCCCTACGCAGTCGAATGCTCTGGTGATATCTAGAAGACGTGCTGAAACGAGCTGCTTCCTGTTAAAGGCTGTGTAAACTACATCGACCAGAAGAAGTAGTGGTTTCACTGCGTAGGCTTCGGCGGCCGGTGTCCATAGTAACTGGGCATAGTAACTGATGACGACGAAACTTCGACCAGAGGAACATCAAAGACGCGGTCCTACCCTTAAGACCCAGTTACTATTACTAAGAAGTAGTTGATGTTGAGTGGAATGATGAGAGCGAAAACCGAATTGCTCACCTCTGACAACATTGTGTCGATTCAAGAATGTCGTTAGTCGACTTAGAACAAATTTTTCCATCAGTTTATTTATCTTGAGCTCGAACCTTCAACTACGTGCACCAACCCCAAAAGGGGAAGGCTACCTATCATCCTCGGTGGAGCCGCCTTGTAATCTAGCCCACCTTCTACTAGCTATGTACGCTGGTAGGCGGGAATGTATGGCTTCCCTCAACCCCGTCCGAAGACGTACCCGATCTCCAGAGGGTATCGGCAACCACTCCCCCCTCGAGTCCAAACCAATCCGAACAACTCCCCAACGGGAGGGGCTCGTCAGTTCGGCCCGATGTTCCTCTAATAACGTCAGAGGTACCACGAGTGTTAGGGGTCCGCTGAAGGGAACGGATTCCCTCCCCTACGGGGACTATATAATACATCAAGAAGTTAAATTATTAGGACAATTAAATGGTCGGATAGATTTAATGGTTTTGAAAAATATATTTGTTTTAAAAAACAAAAATTGCCTAACGAAATTTAAATACCAGCAGTTGATCCTGTTTTTAAATTCTTTACATTTACAGATGTTGGTTTATTCTATCTAAAAAGAAAGCTATGAATCTAATGATAGCAAACAAGCAAACAAGAATTGTTCAGAAAGGGCCAGCTGTGAACTTCAACTGGGCTGAGGTTCCTGACGTCAGATGTTATATTGTAGATGTGGCCCTGAAGGAGACAAGCGACGTAGATCCGTCTAGCATGTGCGTGAGTGTTCCCGCTTTGACTAATTCTAAGGGTTTAAGTATTAAATCTCTACTAAAGAAGCAATTGAGTCAAAGCTACATTAGCTAATGTCAGCAAAGCGTCGACTAATGCATGACAACTACTCAAGGCTTGCAAGTAATGTGACAGGATATCAGGTGCTTCGATTCTATATTTTTATCTTCCGAATAAATGATTTTTACAAATTTACTCCTTTTTATAAATGTACAAAATATTTTTGGCACAACTTACCTCCACGATGCACATTTATGTTCATATTTCTTAATTTTATGCTATATAAAATCCGTGTTCTGGTCATTGCTGTCGGTGATGTTCATATTGTATGCTATAACAAAACACCATAGCAACCATGTTCTTCTTTTCAGATAAATCGTATCAGTTTGTTAAATCTAGTAGGACCGTGCCCGTCATTTTAAAGGCTGGACTGCTTCAGAATACATATTTGTTGCTTATACTTTTACTACACTTCCCACGTTCTACAAATTTTAATAAATACTTATGACAAACACGTCCACAAAGAATTAAGCATTTTCGACCGTTCTAAAATATGGTACAAACAACTCCTACTAGAAGTACCGCCATCCGTCAATTTGACATGTACGGAAATGCGTACAATAAGCCTTTGGATCTGTCCACCTCTGTTTTCCTTCCTGATTGGCTTATAACACTCTTTGTTGATGAGTAAGAAAGCTTTGTTGCCCAAATGGTGCAATTCGTGCTACCACTTATGCATTTACAAAGTTTTGCAGCAAAAAACTTTCCGTTGAAGTTGTTATGGTCGAATACCTGAGGAACACCATTCTTCAGGAACACAATGAGCGGAAACAAATTCGCTGCAAATTTGTGGTTTATGCAATTTTATGACAAGGACGCACGTTCTCAAAGACTAATTACAAATCACTTTGCAGCTGTAACTCCTGTGTGGAATCATTTTATTGCCCATTCCTTGTAGTGTTACATTCCAGGTGAAAATATCACTGTGGATGCGCAGCTGTTTCCTTGCAAGGCTAGATGCTCTTTCATTTGTTATATGAGCAATAAACCGGACAGATTTGGAATAAAACTTTGGCTTACAGTTGAAGAAAACTCAAAGTATCTGCGAATGGGTTTTCTTACCTTGTAAGAATAAGGGAGTATAAGAGCAAGCATTTATTTAACAAGTGCAGCAAGTAGGCTTTTGGACCATGTTTAGGCAACTCTGAATACACGTGTTAGGTGCTACGATGCTGCAAGAGGCTTTGAATGAGTGAAATCAAGTTTATAAGTGTATTTCTCTACTATATCTGTGGTAGTCAAACATGCGTGATTGCTAAGGGAAGTTGTCCATTTCACATTTGGTTATCGTAATTTTCAGGCTTAAAACGTTCATTTTACCACGTAATTCTTCAGAAAAAGTAAAATTATATACTAGTAAACTGTAAAAGTAATATTAAATAATCTGGTGTTGACTCAAATTTGTTTACAATTTTAAAAAGGGCAAATAAAACTACGACACGTCAAAATGATGGGTTGGTTCTCCTCAGTATACAATACTCGCCGTACCTTCTAGTGTTAAATGACGCCAATAATTAAAACAACAGGTTGAGCCCAGAGGTTCTCTTACCATTAGTCCTGGACTCGTAGGACCAAGACCCGGGCGTCTTTCAACCAGGGATTATCCGAGCTGTCCCAAAGGGCGCCCGGCGTCCTTCATGGGGCTTTCCATAGGGCAAGAACCGGGTTACTAACAAGCCCCAGGCCACGCCGTGGCTCAGTGGTTACACCGCTTGGCTCTCACCAAGGCGGCCCGGGTTCGATCCCAGGCGACCGCAAAGTGAGATTTGTGGTGGACAACACGGCGTTGGTGCGGGTTTTCCCCGGGACTTCGGGATTCCCCCGCCATCTCATTCCACCTGTGCTTCATCTTCATCTGATGCGTCATCAGTGTCACCGCCTGCGGTGCCGTATGTAGTAAAAGCGGGCGTTAAACACTACACACACACTAACAAGCCCCCCAACTGGTCCAAGGACACAAGATGGCATAGAAGTGGATACGCCACTTACGCGCGCCAACACCAAAATGCGAAGGCTACCGGTATGACCTTGGTGCGGCCGCCTGGTGATCTGGCACACCTTCTACTAGCTATGCTGGATAATAACCGGGAATATTAATGGCTCCCCTCAACCCCACCTGAAGACATACCCGATCACCCAGGGGTATCGGGAACCATGGCCCCCCGAGACCAAGCCAATCCGCAAAACTCCCAGAGAGAGGAGCTCGAATGTTCGGCCCGAGTTTCCTCTAATAACGTCAGATCTACCACGAGTGCTAAGGGTCCACAGCGCCCGCACCACGGCAGCTGACGGGGACGGATTCCCTCCCCTATGGGAAATTAAAACAACAATTGAATTGCCCAAAGATGCACTGTTTCTTCAGCCGTCATTACCTAAGAGAAAATATGAGTACATCGTTTAAGCTGATTAGCATGCTTTGTACGAACGGTTACATAGTATTGTGCAAAAGTAACAACAGATAAAATTACTTACCAAAGTAGAAACAAAAGAAAAGGATTAACAATGGTCTGCTCATATCCATATTACACACTTGGCTTCGGCTTGCGTACAGATGAATACGTGATGCTTCTAGACAGAAATCTTTTATCGCACCGTATCGAAACGTGTCATTATATTCTTGGATTTTATGGTTCTTTTCTGTTAAGGTGTACATGTTAATGTTTTAGATAAAAGAATACTACGAGCATAAAATTTAATTTCATTCTTTGATTTAATGGCCTGAAGTATCAGCAATGGTAGAAACGTTATCAAGTCTTAATGCTTATTGCAGTTCCATTTCAAGATATAATATGTATATATTGCCATTGAGGTGTACTATCACCAATATAAAACATATATCTGTTTGCCTTTATGAAACATTCTAGAAAAAGTAACCTATTTTATATATCCAGTTAACACTAATGAATTCCAATTTTTAAAATGAACCCATTTCTACTTTTTACTTAGACCTTACTTACAGAGAGGCCTAGGCACATATATCCATATACACAATGAGTGAAGTACACTGTCATACAATAACAGGTATATACCGTAAAGAAGTTAACATGTAGCACCATGATCCAAAACTGAATTTTTAATACACACATACTGTCCACCAACGCAGAGTACGAGGGGGGGACCCAAAAGAAATTGCCCCCATAAAAACTTTATTGATGAACCTCTTTACAAAATTACTTCAGACACCTTCAATATACTCTCCATTACATACGATGCACTTGTCAAGTCTCTTTTCCCACTGTTGGAAGCATGTTTGGAACTCTTCTAGTTTGATATTGTCAAGTGCCCTCTGCGAAGTTGTGTTTACCGCCTCCAAATCGTCATAACGCTCCCCTTTCAGCATCTCTTTCATTCATGGAAATAGGAAAAGTCACAAGGGTCTAGGTCCGAGGAATACGGATCGTGGGGAACGACAGACTACCTCTGAGATGCCAAATAGTGGGTCACTCGTAAGGGCGTATGTGTCTAAGCGTTGTCGTGATGCAGAAACCAGCCACCTGATCTCCAAAGTTCCGGGCGTTTAACCCTCACATCCTCTCGCAGACAACTTAAAGCATCCAAGTAAAGGTGCTGGTTAACAGTCTGGCCAGGGGGTACAAATTCCCGATGCACAATTCCACGAACATCAAAAAAAGACAATGATCATCGGCTACACATTTGACGCTTGCTTGATTTCTTGGTCACACCTGTAATACCAACTCTCATCCCCTGTAATGACTTTGTTCAAAAAGTTTGGACCACGTGCAATCACTGTTTTCAAGTCCTGACACACATTCATGCGGGTGGATTTGTGCTCCTGTGTGAGAAGGCGCGGAACAAATTTAGCAGCAACACGTCTCATGTACAAATCCTCCCTCAAAATCCGCTGGCACGAGCTCCAACTAACTCCTGTCGCTGCTGAAATTTGGTCGATCGTTTGGCGACGATCCTCGTTGATCTTTTAGCGGACCTTTTCAATGTTCTCCTCTTTCCCGATGTTGAAGGGCGTCCAGAACGAGCTTGGACTTCAAGACACATCCCACGACGTTCAAAGCGCCCAAACCACTCGAAAACCTGTGTGCGGCTCATAGCGTCCAATAGAAAGCTTCCTGAAGCATTTAGTGTGTCTCCGTTGCAGCTTTCTAAAGCAGGAAACAAAATTTCACTCACACTTCTTTTAAAGTTGCCATAACGGCTTAGCAGAGGTAACCCGCCAACAGTCAGAGAAACACAACACCGTACTTGAACCTTCAGCTCTACAGTGACGCCGTCTGCACAACTGTATCATTAAGGTCTCTACTAACCCATCTAACGTGAGAACCCTGCATTACGTCTATGAGTGGCAGCGCCCTCGGAGTCTGGTTTCTTTTGTGTCCCACCTCGTAAGTCGCTGAAGGGAATGTGCCAAACTTACTCAGGGCGACAAGGACCACGATTGTGTGGAAGCGAGCGCCTACTACACAAGGAGCAGAACTGTTAAAAACGTGCGCCATATTCAGTCTGTACACTAAAACCGAGAAGAGTTTGTAGTTATGATTTCAAATCACAATAAGATATGCAGTCGATGGAGCCAAGATGACTAACAAAGGCTATGGAAGCCATCAGTAAGACAAAAATGTCGGATTATCAAGCAGAAAAGGAATTTGCTATTCTACGAAGAACTTTCCGTAGTTATGTAAAAACTGGATGTGAAAGCAAAGCAAAATATTGGCGAAAGAATACTTTTTCTAAAGAACAAACTGGTGAACTCTGTGCACGTATAGTGAGTTTTTTAAATAATAATTTACATCCTCCAACGTTAAGTCATATCGGACGATGAATGGAATGGGTGAAATGATGCTCAAATGAGTCCGGGGGTCCATAGAGCTCAGAGTTACCCGACATTTGTCTTTCATGATAAGGGAAAACACCGGAAAAAGACCTTATCCAGGTAACTCACCCTGACCGAGAATCGAACTCTGGACCTCTTGAACGTGAGGCAGACATGCTACCACCACGCTACCGAGGTGAGCATAGTGAGGTTGGCAGAAGTGGGATATCCAGTAACAACTAAAAATTTAAGATTATGTGTCTACAGATACTGCACGGAAAACAATATTACTCAAACATTTTGGGGTGTTAAGCAGATTGCAATCCACAAGTGGGCAAGGAAACTTATATCAGAAAATCCCAAACTCTTAATCCAGCTAGGAAACAGAAGTTAAACAAAGTAGTTGTTCAACACCATTTTCAAAAGGTTAAAACTCTTACTGAAGAAATTGGTATTTTTGGAAATCCTGAAGGACTGTAACATTGGATGAGAAAGGTTGCAGACTGAATTTACACAAAGAGCCATTGGTACTCACAAAAAGAATGCATGCAGAGTACACATAATTGGCAATGAAATAGAGAAAATGTAACAGCTGTCTCTTGTGCAATTGCAACAGAAGCAGCTATTCAAAAATATCCTTAAAATCGTTGTCACATAGGGAATCTCAGTATATAATGAGTCAATGAATTCCTGTAGTTCATAAGTGGAGCCTTCTGAACCGCGCTAACCTAGGCCTGCAGGCAGTGGATTGAGAATCAGAAGTATCTCTATCAGAGACTCCAGGATGGGGGATCAGCCCGCAGCCGGAGGTGAAAGTTCAGTTAATTTTATCTGGCGATTACAAACATAGTGCATACTCTAAATCACATTTCATCAGTTTCATTAGTTTCCATTGTGTTAAATGTGCTACCAACAGAAATTAAATAGGTCATATTGGGAATACAGTGCACTCAATATGCCCAAAATTAATCTTTTTGTATATTTCTTATTGTGGCTTGTGTAATCATTTTAGGTTGCTGCACATCATATTACATGTCCAGTTTGATTAACTTTTTATTGTAACCAAACACAATAATTAATTGCCACTCACAAAAATGTAAAAAAAAAAATTATATATATAATTATATATATATATATATATCCTTAGGTAGGTCATATGGGGTACAGTTACCTCATTTTTAGAACTGCGGTAGCGAATTTATTTTCTTGCTTTCAGTAGTGTTTCAGAAGTTCTCTAGGTTGCAAATTTATTTCCTTCTTGTGATTGTTTATTAAAACTGAAGACTTATGCTGATGATGCTCTATTACTTGTTAAGTCTACAACCCTTCAGAAGTAACAGACGACAGCCAATGAAGTCCTCCATATCATTCATTCCTGGGTTGTAACTAACAAATTGAGCTTTAATGCCAACGTGACATTGGGTATGCTAGCTACTAAGAAAAGAAATTTGGAAGAATTATATCTTTACATGAATAATAGAAATATTAAATTAGTAGATAATTTGAAGTATCTAGGAGTTATTTTAGACAGACGTCTGACGTTCCGAAATCATCTTGAATATGTAGCCATGAAGGCTAGTAAACTTCTTATCGCACTAACTGCTTTAACGAGACCAACATGTGGCCTAAACTCTTCTTTATTGAAGTTAATTTATAAAGGGTTGGTTGAAACTATGGTTCTCTACTGTGCAGGAGCATTGCAAAGTATATTTCAGAAGAGATGGGCACAAACTAAATTATTACAGATACAGCGTGGATACATCTTAAGAATCATCCGAGGATACCGCACCATCTCCACTCCAGCAGCGCTCATTATTGCTAATATTGAACCCATCTTTCCTACTGGTGTCTATAAGGTAAATATCAACAACAATAGAAATGGCCGAGCTTTGCCACAACATATTTCACAACTGCAACTTGAACAACCAGTTAAAAAGCTTTTCATCCAGCCACCTGTGTCTCTAGTCTCCCTGAAGATTGTGCAGCAGAATATCACCAGTGCTCCATTTACACAGATGGCTCTCGGATAGCTGAAGGGCTTAGTAAAAATGCTAAAGTAGGATGTGCGTTTGTGGTATTCTCTCGCTCCATAGAATGTCATTCTTCCATGTTCAGACTTGCCAAGGAGTGTTCAGTTTTTCAAGCTGAATTATTAGCAATTCGTGAAGCAGTGAAATGATGCAACAACTTACAATGTACCGCTCGATTTTACAGAGACTCACAAGCAGCAATTGCAGCTTTGAAAAATACCAAAAACAGCTGTCCTATTGCAGCTGAAATAAGAAGTCAATTATTATGTAGTTCTCATCTGTGCATTAAATGGGTCGGAGGACACGTAGGGATTGCCGGAAATGAACGTACAGATGAGCTAGCAAAGAGAGCTGCGACTTCAGATCTTCCAGACATACACTCTATGCCCCATTTCTTATGTGAGGCAAACATTAAAGGAGATTATCATCAACGACTGGAATGAATACTGGTTAAAAGTAATTGTGGTGCTTTGACTAAGGGTTTATATTTCACAACAGTTTCTGATAGACATAAATATAAATTCGTTAATCCTAACTATGTTCTCACTCAATTCTTAACTGGATATGACAAATTTTCAGCTTACTTATTTCGATTCAAAATCAAATCCACATGTGATTGTATTTGTGGAAATCATCTTCAAGATGTCCCTCACATTTAATTTGACTGCCCGTTCTTCTGTTTTGAAAGATACGAACTTGAATTATTGCTTCAATCCTTAGGTTACACTTTTTCAAAACCACTTACACATATTCTGATGAATTACAAAACTTATCAATATTTCATGGCTTTCTTAAACATAATATTTCTTAAGCTAAATGATTCATCTTGATTTTTATTGTTTGTCAGCTTTATATTGAATTTTGTTATGCTTTTGTAAACTGTATTATATTCATAAATTTGTAAAACTATATTCCTAATATACCTTTGGGTAAAATAGGAATAAAAATTTGTATAATAAATAAATAAATAAATAACAACTGAAGACTCATATATGGTCAGAATGTACGCAACACAAGCCAGGCATTGTGCAAATAGTGTTGCAAAACTAAAGGATGCCAACAAATTTTCCAACACACCAACATAAGGAAACCAACTTTACTTATAAGGCCACTTAAAGTCTTACATGAATACCTTTAGTGTAATATAAATTAGCAATATGAAGAATTGTTTCTGTAGGTTGTTGACAATTAATTCATTTTAATAAGCAGATTTGTTTTTCAAAATGTCCGAGCGTTCATAAATAATTATTCGTTTGCTTTCATTTGTCAAAGGAGCGATTATGTGTATGTGATGTTTGAAAGGGTAACAATCGTATATCAAGACACCAACCAGTGGGAGATATTTTTGCACTATACCTGAATCAGTTGGAAAGTGGTTAAAACGGATTGCTGGTGTGTTTTTAAACAGCACCTAAAACAAATACGAGGTGTGTCCGTAAAATAAGGTATCCAAGGAGCTGGAGCCTCGAGATCCGGCAACACCGGCGTGTAGCTTGGTTTCACCCCTTCAAGTCCCCACCACAATGAACCCGTTGCAACCATTAGTCTTGACTGGGCAGCCGTTTGCGTTGCAGCTTCCTATCACTTGCGCCGCCAAGTGCGAGTTGCGTGGAGTGATACTCTTTGAGGAGCAGAGGCACAACCCCCACTGAAATTTATCGTCAGTTATGCAAAGTCTATGGACGTCCAAAATTTGCAGAAGTAGGTCAGAGAGTTCAAAGACGTACTTACAGACATCCATAATGAACAGCGTTCTGGTCGGCCTTCGGTTTCAGCTGAAACAATTGCAAAAGTGGGGCCATAAATACTTATAGATCAGCGTGTGACTGTTCGCTAGCTGTGCGAACATATCCGTGAAGTCAGTAAGACTACGATTGAGAAGATGTTGACGGAACATTTGCAGTAACGAAGGTGTGTGCGAGGAGGGTCCCCAAAAATACTCACCGAAGACCATAAACGGCAACGTGTTGAAGCGGCGCTATGCAGAACAGCGCGAGCAATTGTTAGATTCAATTGCCACTTGCGATGAAACCTGAGTGCACTACACAACACCAGAAACTAAATAACGTTCATGTCAGCGGCGGCATTCGAATTCGCCGAAGCAGCAAAAGTTCACAGATTTTCTGCCGACAAAGTGATGGCCAGTGTGTTCTGGGACAGAATAGGTGTATTGTTGTGCGAGCTTATGTCTACCGGCACAACAATAAACGTTACTAGCTACTGTGAGACCATAAAAAATTTCGACGTGCCACTCAAAATCGAAGGCGGGGAATGCTGACGGGAGTGTTCTTTTATCACGACAACGCTCCTCCTCATACTGCACATGGAAAGGCAGATGTCCTGGCCCAGTTCGGAAGGGACATCCTCATCCATTCTCCCTGCATTCCAGACTTAACACCTAATCTTTGTTTCACATAAGCTTGCCTCGTATCTCTTAACGGTCACGTAACCTCATCACATCTCATTGGCTGCTGTTGTGGTGCAATCCGTTGTGCGGCAAAAATTAGTTTATTTAACATGGTGATATATCTTGATATGTTGGAAGAGACTTGTCAATTTTATATTTTCGTAACTGTTTCAATGAAATATACTACGCAATAGAGTTGATTTATCAAAAATGCATGTTAATTCTTAAACGAAGTAACGAGGAGGTTCCTTTGCCCTCATGCACATAGCACGATAGCACGTGATTTAGCGGTAGTGATGACATATTTGTTTATATGACTTTTATCACTGACCTTGTTTTGAACTGGATTAGTTATATATATCGCCATTCGACGGCGTGCTATGCCGAGTGCGAGAGCTAACTTATTTTATTGATCGTTTATTGCGCGTGTACTTATATGTATAATGGCAGAGTCTAGCGCCAGTTTTTTGCTGAAGCATCGCAAGGGAAAACCTTTACAAAGCGGCGAAAGAAGAATTGTGGTGCATGTGTTTAATGCACTCACAGAGAAGAATCCGTCTTTGTCAGTGAGAGAAGTCGAACAGCTATGCCCTGAACTTACAGGTGTGTTAGATGCGTAGGAATATCGCGACATGAAATTGAGACAACAGGAAACCTTACCCGTCCAGGGGCGATATTGCTGTGTGGCGAAGACGTTATTTAAGGACAATCAGACTGTACCGAGATACAAGTCACAAAATATACTATTTTGACGAGATTTGGGTGAATGAGGGACACATGACAAGAATGGTGTGACATGACTTTTAAGACTGGAAGACAAGCATTTTTGAAAGGTATGTGTACTAGTTTAAAAAGTCCCAGTGGAAATCGTTGAAGGCCTTTCATTATAAACTTGTTCCAGTTAAATTGCTCATTCAATTCATTTCAAGTTGCTCAGTTTCATTATAAATTTCATTATATTTGCATGCCTTCATATTTTTATTTGTATGATTTTATCTATCTTCCTGGCAATTATTATGACGTTTACTGCAAGTTTCAATGTGACGGGAAGGCACCATCTATGGCCTATGGCGTGAAGCCATTAGCCTATTAGGATGAGGGGGCAAGTACGTGCACGCGGAGTGATACATTTCAGCGGGGTAATGTTATATAAAACAGAGATTAGTGATTATCATCTGTTCCCTGAGCTGAGGCCACACCTGGGTGGAACTCATTTACAGACCGACGATGATTTGAGAAACGAGGTTGAGCGCTACCTGGGCAACTTGGGGTAGAGTGCTATGACAAGGGTATACAAAAACTGCCACAGCGCATGCAAAGTGTATCGATCACAATGGTGATCACGTTGTAACATAGCTGTAGGTTCCGCCTTTCCATTAATGTAACATACATTGACGAAAAACATGTTTTCAAATTAAATGCAATTGGAGACCTTGTTTTGCGGACCAGTCTCGTATCTAAAGTTCTCCAGTATTGCCTGTCTCACAGTGGTCTCTCCCTGTCAGTCGATCTCTCTTCATTATTTATTTCATTGTCATTGAACCTGCCAGAAACCTCAAAGGTATTAGCACATGTTGAAGCACTTCTAGTCACGTTGGCCCATTGCTATCTGCACTGAGAAAGTTGACTGAGGATGTTTAGTGTTTCGATGATCGAGTTGAGTCGACGAGGTGAGGTGTAGCAGCTGCGAAGCACTTCACGAGTGACTCGGTCAGTTGACTTTTGAGAGTCAACAGACCAGTGCAGGGAAGCGCGGTCAAAGCTTTCAACACACTTTCATACTCGCATAGTTTTAAATGAAATAGAAGCTAAGTAACGTTTACATAATATAGAAGATGTAATGATGTATTAAACGACAGGCTGCGTCAATTTATAAAAGTAATGTTCTCAATTAATGTACTCAAAATGTAAAATTTGATAAATGGTAAAAACGGAAACATTTAACTCAGGAACGATGTTCATTTTTTTATAAACCGTTTGCTGAATGTTTCTTCATGGCCGTCTATGTACATTTCTTGCGGTTATCTGCAAAAATATAGTGAACATGGTGAGAAGCATAGGATGCTGTCAAGACAAACATTTGTTTCATTATGTTTAAGGACGGCATCGTTAAGTCTTATCGTAAGAATGAACGAACTGAAGCCCAAACGGTCCAAATACATAGAGCTTAGAGTTACCTAAAATTCAGTTTTCAGGATAAGGAATAATGCCAGAAAAACCTTTATCCAGATAACCTGGCTGATATTGGAGTTTATTAAACGTCAGGTAGAAGCTTTGTGAATATTAAAACGTAGTTCCGTTATATCATGGCCATCTGCACAAATTAAAACTGACTCCTCTGCAAGACTGCATCGGAGACACAGCATGACACATCTTATTCTGATATTCTATGGAATTAATATTTGTATTAAAATTTATCAACAAATAAGAGGAAATTGGGGAGGGGGAGCATATGTAGATTACTGCAATAGACAAGAGAGAGTAGCATTAGCTAGAATGAGAACAGGAACAATACATCAAAGAGGGATAAGAGGTAGGGAAAAGGGAATTTGTGAATTCTGTGGTGCAAAAGAAAGCATAGAACACTACGTAATAGAATGCAAGGATGTTGCAAATTGGAGAAAAAATGTTTGGAAGGAAAAATGGGAGAAAGTAGAGAAGCAGATAGTAGCTATAAAAATGTTAACGGAAAGGCAGGAAGAAAAGGTAAGAAGTATTGGTGAGTTTTTGCAGAAAGCGAAAGAAAAGTGGGCCAGAGATATAAAGAATATGAAAAAGGACGATGAGTGGGAAGAAAGGGGCTATTTAAATAACAAGGAGTCATGGAGGTTAAGAGCTACCTGACAGAGCAGAAGATCAGGGTGTCATGTAAGACAAGGTAGCAACAAGGTAAAGACAAATAAATGTAGCCTAAAGTAAATTGCAAAATTTTGGAATATGCGCAATAAACAATGTAATTATTTTGAAGTACGGATAAACATATCCGTACAAAAAGTTTAGCAAACATAAATAAATAAGATGAACCATTGCCACATTTATATGCAGTGCGATCCACATAAACCTGAACAAATTCAACACGTTGTAACTGTTAAAATATAAAACTGATAGAATATAAAACACAATTATGAGATTACATTACTCTATTTACATCTCAGAGAAAATATCAGAAGTGTCGTCCACCAGCATATATACATGTTCGCATTCGTCTCACTATATTCTCTCAAGTTTTACGGAGAGTATCCTCGCCAATGTTACTTAATTCGGTTCGAATGGATTCCTTGAGAACATCAATTGTCCGCGACCCATTCTTGTACACTCTATTTTTAGATACCTCCAAGAGACAAATTCCGGTGAGGTTAGGTCAGTGGATCTGGGTAGTCACAGAGTTCTGAGATTATTCGATTACACTGGGCAACAGTGAAAATGTTTTGGGCTTAAAAATTGTGAAGTTACATGTATTTCTATCTGCTGAATTCAAAGATCACCATAAAATTGATAGAGTGGCTCTTATTTTGAAGTTAAAGTGACATTTCAACTTTTAGGGTGAAATTCTTAAATTTGGAGGATTTTTTTGGGAGTTGGAACACCTGTCAAATAGCAAAACACCATCAGAGAGAAATTGTGGAAATTAAATGATGCAAAAGCTAAGGAAGGCATTTTTGTCGGACCACAAATAAAAGAACTTGTAAAGGATCCTGCATTTGCCCAAATTTTGGAGAGGAAATAAAAGGAGGCTTGGGAAGCCTTCAAGGGTGTTAATGGATTTTTTGGCAACAAAAGAGATTACAACTACGAGCATTCGGTGATAGTGCTCCTGCAAAAATACCGTAACCTTGGATGCCTCATATCCCTTAAGATCCATTTTCTCCACTCCCACCTAGACTTTTCCCCTCCAAGTTGTGGAGCTGTTAGTGATGAACATGGGGAGAGATTCCATCAGGACATTTCTGTTATGGAACAAAGATATCAGGACCGTTGGAATGAAGTAATGCTTGCGGATTACTGTTGGTCTTTGTATAGGGATTCTGCTGAACTCCATCACAAGAGGCAAGCTAAAAGACGAAGTCAATAGGCCACCACATGATTCTCTTCAGACACGACCGTCTACGAAATATTTTTCCAGCAATTTAGAACTCTTAGCATGTAATTACCAGTTTAAAAAATCAAATACACTTTAGTGGATGTTGGTATATGTTTAATTAAAATGTATCCCTTTCTCTCAATCGGTTAATAAGTAATACTTCCACGTTGTGTATATCATAGAAACTAGAGCTAATACATATTTTTCATTGTTATATTTGTATTTCTCAACCCAAAATAAGTAGGAATTGTCTCATGAAGTGGTTGAAACATTCAAAAATTATTTTTTGTTGCTCAGTGTTATCAAAGACACTGGTTACACGTTCCATTGTGTCATTACATATATGGCACGTTGCTCCATCTTGTGGGAATTAACCTTCTCTCAATTCGATATCACCTCCGTATAACTTCAGAGAATATTGAGACGATTGCAGACGTGTATAGATGCCGGTGGGGGACACTCCCCAGGTACTTCTCTGAGAAGTAAATGGTGTAATTAATCTACCAATTGTGTATTATAATCTCCACAGGCTGTACGTGTGTCCTAATTAAACGAAAATAATGGAAGAGCACTTTATTCTCAGGGTATGCGTCGATAAGTATGAGAGTAAGGATTGTTCTAATGACACTGGAATGTGCGTTTCAAACTCGTTTTATGTCTGCATCTTTTGATCATCACATCAAATTCGAAGTTGCCGATCAAGGGTTACCCATATTATTGTTTACAGTTACCGTATATGGAATACTTATTACTCCATAACACTTAATTCGTTGACAGATAGTCAACATGCAAATGTCAATGCCATGGACGGGATTTGAACCACGAATCTACTGGTTTGCGTCCAGTCGCTCTAGCCAATTGAGCTACCATGGCCAACGTACCTTCCTGACATTAAATTCTCCAATTGACTCGTATATTTCCCTGGTCAGAAACCTTAGCCTATATACGGCTAGTGTGAAGAAATGATTAATTTCCATCAATTAACTAAAATAATAAGAGTTAAACGACGAAACCTGGGACTCAAGTACATACGATAATAAGTCGCCACAAATGGTGTATCTCGAATGCGATAGCCTCTAGTGGTTTACCGGGGAAATATACGAGTATATTGGAGAATTTAATGCCAGGAAAACACGTTGGCC
This sequence comes from Mantis religiosa, assembly GCA_030765055.1. Lineage (NCBI taxonomy): Eukaryota > Metazoa > Arthropoda > Insecta > Mantodea > Mantidae > Mantis > Mantis religiosa. The sequence goes on along the minus strand of CM060949.1, from coordinate 206,312,198 downwards.
ATGGTAGCTCAATGGGTTAGAGCAACTTGACGGAAACCAGGAGATCCGTGGTTCAAATCCAGGTCATGTCATTGAATTTTTCAAGTTGACCCTATCAAAAACATTAGCCTATATACAGCTAGTGTGATGAAATGATTAATTTCCATCAATTAACTAACTTAATTCGTTATTCATGTATGAACCAGCAGATATCTTCCCGCATCGCGGCCACACCGTGGCTCAGTGGTTAGTCTGCTTGGCTCTTACCAAGGTGATCCGTGTTAGATCCCAGGCGACCTCAAAGTGAGATTTGTGGTGGACAACACGGCGCTGGGGCGGGTTTTCTCCGGGACCTCCGGTTTCCTCCGCCATCTCATTCCACCGGTGCTCTACCTTCATCTCATGTATCATCAGTGTCATCGCGTGCGGTGCCGTATGTAGTAAAAGCGGGCGTTAAACACTCCACATTTCATTTCCCGCATCGCTTCTGGACAGTTTACGCCCAAAACAGAAGAAGATGACCATCTTAATCGTCCGCCAGCCACGGACTGAGTCTCCCACAGAGCTGCATGTGTGTGTAACTTTCACCTATTTATTTACCCAACATTCCTTTGTGACAATTTTGTCCATTGTTATTATTAGTCTCGTCCATACCATTATTAAGAGTACGAACAATGTCTTTTCAAACGGAGTCAAGTGTTACTCATTTAGAATTCTTACTAAGAAAGCCCACTTTCTCGCGTGTCTTTTGTTAAACGACGCAAACATCTGCCTGAAGGTGTTGCATCCCTTAATTTCGGTATCATATTGTTTTTTTTTTTTCGAAAGTAAACGGCCTATTGAAATGGTATAGGTTTATATGGATCAAATTATACTTTACACAAATGCCTTCAAAGAAATTTATGCTTACACCTATCGTCACAATCATGACTTCCTTTATTAGTTTAATTCTTATCACCAACTTTACATAAGTTCTGCTTACAAATGTGTTATGAAATCGGAAGTCAATATTGAACCCTGCTTGTGCTACCTCGTGCACAAAACTGTTTATGAATAGATCAGATAATATTCTAAACTTAATAATAATTAAAATTTCAAACCTAGCTTTTAATCAGAACAAACCAAAGACAAATGACGGTAAGGTATCTATGACCATGTTCGACGACACCGTGCCTTAGTCCCAGTGACACAATCTATCCACTGGCGATGATAAGCGACGTCGGTATAAATTCCTGGATGGGATGGTTTACCGCAGGGTATGCCGCCAGACACAATACCGACCTGCACCTTTCCTTCAATAACAAGAGGACCTCCAGAGTCTGCATAACATGAACCTTTTGTTTCAGAGTTAGGTGCCGCAGCACATATCATTCTTGGAGTTAACTCAAATCTTTTTTTGTACATGTCCTTGCATTTGTTGCGGTCCACGACGTCAAGTGTTGCTGCGTGTAGTTGGTGAGCTAGATCACCAGTGGGTGATGTGACACCCCATCCGGTGACAATCACCTTTGTTCCTGGCCGGGGTGAGACTGAAGCCAAAGTTATTCCGACTTTGACGTCACTATAGTGGAACTTTTTAGTAACCTGTGAAAAGAAGATGAGCTTTATGGGGTAAATGAGGAAGTGAAAGGCTATCCAATTTCTGAAATGAGTCCAATATAAATAAATACTTCTATTTGCACTTACAAACAAAGTTCATAAAATAAGACCTCAAGCTTTGAGCGACGAATACGCTCACTGACTTCTCGGGCAGCCAGCCACGTGAAAAGATGATTAGATATCAACGTTTCGGGAGTGTGCATCTCTCCCACCATCAGCATATTTATAAAATGTTATAACCAGAAACGAAATACTGGATATCACACAACTATAAACATAGACAAAACACTATCAAAATTTGCATTACTGAACAAAAGACTGTTTTCAGTAAATGAAATGCTGGTTCAGGAGATGACGTGAGTATAGAAAATTGTCATAAATATTAAAAGCAGAAGCATTATTAACAGTGAAGTATTCTTCATATTTAAGTTTGAATTTATGAGTCACTATGTTTACACTTAGTCTTCACTTGTTGTTGTTTAATTGAAACGTTTTCAAGATCATTCGATCTCATCCTCAGCTGTTTGGTGACTAAATAAACCTTCCTCTTCTTCCACTACTACGGAGCTCCGATCACTCTGCCATCTGGTGTTAGGGGCACTAAGTTTTAATACTTCATTTAATGCCAGGATTTCAAAATTTATAACTTTATCACGGTTTTTGTTTATGAATACTTTTCCCAAATATCCTATTCTATGGGTGTACTTAAAGATTTTAACAGTTTAATGTTGTGGCCATTGTTGTGGTTTTCTGTCCAAAAATCGTGTGAAGTTGCAGATTTTTCTGTTTGTTTCAACTTAGTGTTCCTCTGGTGTTCTTTTTGCCTGGTTAACAAGTTTCTTTTAGTTTTTCCGATGTAGCTTTTTTCACAGGTTTCACAATTAATCTGATAAATTCCTGATTTCAAATTGTTGGGGATTGTATTTTTCAGTGGTTTATTTAGCACGTTCCTCAGACTGAATTTGTACTATATAGGATAAACTAAGAGAAACATGTTAACCAGTCAAAAAGAACACCAGAGGAACATTAAGTTGAAATAAACAGAAACATCTGCAGTTTCACACCATTTTTGGACAGAAAACCACAACATTGGCCATAAGTACACCCATAGAATCGGGTATTTGGGAAAAACTATTCATAAACAAAAACCGTCATAAAGTTATAAATTTTGAAATCCCGGCATTAAATGAAGTATTAAAACTCAGTGCCCCTAACACCAGATGGCAGAGTGATCGGAGCTCCGTAGTTGTGGAAGAAGAGGGAGGTTCATTTAGTCACCAAACAGCTGAGGATGAGATCGAATGATCTTGAAAACGTTTTAATTATACAACAACAAGTAAGTGAAGACTGAGTGTAAACATAGTGACTGATAAATTCAAACTTAAATAGAAAATTGTGTCAAGGAAACGTAACTACTTAACTTGATTATCAAGCTGTATTGATGTGTACTTCTTAATTCGACGGATTTCCAATTTCAAGGCCGGTTTCCAAGAGGACCTGAACTGATATCCAGCATCACGGGAGAGGACCATCTAGGCAAAATGCAACAGTTATTGGGAGCGGAGAATTAAGGAGGCTTTGGCGACTTCCTCTGAAAGGACCACGCTTAATCGTTTAGCTCCTCTTGGAAACCGGCCTTACAAATGAAAATACGTCGAAATAAGAAGCATAGAACAATACAGCGTGATAATAAAGTAGTTACGTTTCTTTGACACAATTTTCCATCTCCTGACCTTGCATTTCATTTACTGAAAACAGTCTTTTGATCAGTAATGCGAATTTAGATAGTGCTTTGTCTTTGTTTATAGTTGTTTTATATGCCGTGTTTCATTTGTGGTTATAACTGTTTATAAAAATCCTAATGATGAGAGAGATGTACACTCCCGAAACGTTGATATCTAATAATCGTTTCACCTGGCTGACTGCACGAGAAAAAAGTGAGCAAAACTAAGTTTCTATCTAAGATATATAACTGAAAAGCTAAACCTTGAAGTCTAATGTTAAAGATAGTAAATCTAATCTGGTTAGGGTGTTTGTTGGAAGTTTGGAATATTTCTTATGCAGTTCAGCTTCCAGCTAGCACCTTAAAATATGTTTAATTATAAAAAGCATTAAGCATATCTTTAACAACACAGCAGATGTACGAGGCGTGTCCGTAAAATAAGGTCTACAAGGGCTGGAGCCGTGAGGAACGCTATTACGTGAAGTCCGGCAACACTGGCTTGTAGCCTGGTATCACCCTTTCTAAGCCCCATCACAATGAACCCGTTGCAAATTGACTGGGCAGCCGTTTGCGATGGAGCGTCTTATCACTTCCGCCACCAAGTGCGAGTTGCGTGCAGTGACCAGTATTTTTTTTTTGAGTGCGAAGGGCACTACGCCCACTGAATTCATCGTCACTTATGCGAAGTCTATGGGCCACAGTGTATGGAGGTCAAAAACGAGCAAGAGTGGGTCAGAAAGTTCAAAGACGAATGTACAGACGTCCATGATGAATAGCGTTCTAGTCGGCCTTCGGTTTCAGCCGAAACAATTGCAAAAGTGGAGCAAGAAATACTTAAAGATCGGCGTGGGACAGTTGGCGAGCTGTGCGAACCTATCCCCGAAGTCAGTAAGACTACGATTTACAACATTTTGACCCAAAATTTGCATTATCGCAAGGGTCCCCAAAATGCTCACCGAGGACCATAAACGACAATGTGTTGAAGCGGCTCACCGTTTCCTGGAGCCCTATGCAGGTCAAGGAATTTCTGGCTTCATTTGTCACTGGAGATGAAACCTGGGTGCACTACACAACCCCAGAAACTAAAGTACGTTTTGGTCAGTGGTCGCATACGATTTCACTGAAGCCGCGAAAGTTCAGAATTTTTTGCCGGCAAAGTGATGACCAGTGTGTTCTGGGCCGAAAAAGGTGTATTGTTTTGCGAGTTTATGGCCACCGGCACAACAATAAACGCCGTTAGCTGCTGTGAGACCATATAAAATTGCGACGTATCATTCAAAGTCGAAGGAGGGGAATCCTGACGAAGGAAGTGACTTTTTCATCTCGACAACGCTCGTCCATACACTGCACATGCAACGGCTGATCTCGTGGCCTAGTTCGGATGGGATATCCTCATCTATCCTCCCCACAGAACAGACCTAGTACCTAGTGATTATCATTTGTTTCCTGAGTTGAAGTCACACCTGGGTGGAACACATCTCCAGACTGACGATGATTTGAAAAACGAGGTTGTGCGCTACCTGCACAACTTGGTGTGAGAGTGCTTTGACACGGGTATACAAAAATCCACAGCGGATGCAAAAGTACATAGATCGCAGTGGTCGCTATTAGTTCCGCCTTTACACAAATGTAACATTCATTGACAATAAACAGTTTTTCTATATTAAATAAACTTGGAGGCATCATGTTACGGACACGTCTCGTAATAACATAACAGTAGCTAATCAAAAATGTTATCACAGATTTGAGAGAACTTATATTGCGACAAATATACAAAAATATCGCCTTAAACGGCTTTACATTCACGCAAATCACTGCTAACCTGCAATCAGCCATTCTTAAATGCAAAACATCTCTATAATGTTCCTTTAGATACCTGTAGTACAGAACCTTTTGGCTGCTAGGTGTTATGCGGGATAAAAATGCCCTCCATCGTTATTAATGTCTCAAAGATCACACCGGCATCTGCACGAGCTTCAACCTTCCTCGTCAGAGCTATGAGATGTAATCATCAGGGTACGACACAACTTTTGTTTTAATAATTGCTCATGGATTATGTTCTTCTGGTTTATTTTGTTTAGCTAATATTAGATATGAACGTTTAGGGAGTCGAAGTTTATTAATTAATAAGGGATTATTAAATTTAATACCTAGAACAGCTCTTTGATGATTTTTATTATCATGTAATATAGCTGCTCCTCCTTTCTTAAAGCCTTTAATCAAGTTGTATTGCTTCAGTACTTGTTATTAACTCCTGAAATTTTGCCGATTATATATAACGAGGGGCCCAAAAGAAACCGGACTCCAAGTGCGCTGCCACACGTAGACGTAGTGCAGGGCTCTCACGCTGGATGGTGTTAGTAGAGACGTTCATGAAACAGCTGTGCAGAGGGCGTCAGGGTCGAACTGAACGTGCAAGTGTGGAATGTGTTTTTCTGGCTGGCGGGTTACCTCTGCGAAGTCGTTATGGCAACTTTAAAAGAAGAAAGAGTGTGTCTGAAATTTTGTTTCCAGCTTTACAAAACTGCAACGGAGACACGCCAGATGCTTCAGGAAGCTTTCCAGGAGGACGCTATGAGCCGCACAAAGGTTTTGGCGTGGTTTGGGCGCTTTAAACGTGGTGAGGTGTGTTGAAGACCAAGCTAGTTCTGGACGCCCTTCAACATCGCGAAATAAGGAGAACATTGAAAAGGTCCGCCTAAAGATCAACTAGGATTGTCGCCAAACAATCGACAAAATTTCAGCAGAGACAGGAATCAGTTGGAGCTTGTGCCAGCGGATTTGGAGAGAGGATTTGCACATGAGACGTGTTGCTGCTAAATTTGTTCCGCGCCTTCTCAAACATTAGCACAAAACCATCCGCATGAATTTGCCAGGACTTGAAAACAGAGATTGCACGTGATCCAAACTTCTTGAACAATGTCATTACAGGGAATGAGAGTTGGTGTTGTGGATATGACCCAGAAACCAAGCAAGCGTCAAGGCAGTGTAAGACTCCCAAATCTCCCAGACCAAAAAAGTGCAAGGCAAGTGAGGTCATATTTGAAGACGATGATGTTTGTATATTTTGATTTACGTGGAATTGTGCATCGGGAATTCGTACCCCCTGGCCAGACTGTTAATCAGCACTTTCATTTGGATGTTTTAGGCGTCTGAGAGAGGATGTGAGGAGGAAACGCCCGGAACTTTGGTGACCAGGTGACTGGTTTCTGCATCACGACAACACTCCAGCACACACGGTCTTACGTGTGACCCAATATTTGGCATCTCAGAGGTGGTTTGTCGTTCTCCACGCGCCGTATTCGCTGTACGACTTTTTCCTATTTCCACGAATGAAAAAAAGAACGCTAAAAGAGGAGCGTTATGGCGATGTGGAGGCAGTAGAAACAGCTTCGCAAAGGGCACTGGACAATATCAAACTTGAAGAGTTCCAAACATACTTCTAACAGCTGGAAGAGAGACTTGATAAGTGAATCGCATCTAATGGGGAGTATTTTGAAGGTGAGTGAAATAATTTTGTAAAAAGTGTCATCAATAAAGTATTTATGACAACAATCCGGCTTCTTTTGGGTCACCCCTGGTACACATATTACCAAATTAAGTTCTTCTGAAACAAATGTATTCATAAACTGTAGATATATGAAGTTTAAGATGCGGAACGCTACATAGGTCCGCACTAACTGCCAGCCAGACGCGGAGTGAGGTGGAGAGGTGTGGTCGACGGTTTTGAGCTTTATTCTGTTGCGACGTATTTATACTATACCACAAACGTATTCCTACAATCATTAATTTCGTTGAATACCCGAAATCCCTCGATAAAACTTTTACAATTTCTCCTAACCAGTGCTTTTGACAACATCCACTAAAATTGTTCGCTATAAGAAGTGTAAACCCTGTTCCTAAGACAGTTCGACAATAAGTATTTTACCTACGTCTACTATGAATTTCCGATACAAAGTCATACCTTAACAACCGCAATATCGTAGTCACCAGCAATTTCGATCAGCTTGAAGTTAGGATGTATAATCATAGTTTTTGCTGTAAAAATCTCTCCTCCTTGCTCCCTGAAGCTCGTACAACCTCGAAAACGAAATTCGGTGACCTGTAAGCTTTATAACCAGAACAATTAATGCTCTAATAATTTAATATTTCAACATATTAAATATTCACTTAGAATGCATCAGTAACTTACTTGTGAATGCAGTGCGCTGCTGTGAGGGCCCACTCCGCGTGTATTACAGACGCTCCACAATTGTGCTCGAAGCCCTGGGGGAACTTCTTTTCCAAGGACAGCTTTAGGAAAGTAAATACTTAGTTAATTATTGTGTTTTATTATTATTTGATATTCTATACTATTTAGTATACAGGAAGATTATACAGTGTACAGGAAAATGAAGCGAGCAAGGAAACCCAAATATGACAATGAATAAAGGTTAAGAACTATTTGTCGAACTTGAAATACTATGGAGACAACTGAACATTACTCAACACATTATTTGCACTGTATGACAAGAGTAATATTTCAGAATTGAATGCCTTACTTTGGTTAGCGGACGGGTATATGTTCGTCCACACGTGCAACGGGTGAAAGTTTAATCTAGGGCGGCCCTTGAAAACTAGATCCTCACGAGCCTGTGTGGAATGCCATAGCTGGGATTTGAACCATGGATCTTCTGGTTTCCGTCCAGACGCTGTAACCATTATGCTACTATGGCCAACGTGCCGACATGACATTAAATTCTCCAACTGAATGGCATTTTTCCCGGTAAACCACTTAGGAGTTCTCATAATCATGACACGACTACCTTAAGGGCGACTTACAACATGTAAGTACTTTAAGGCCCGGGATTAATAGTTAACCACTATTAGGTTAAGTAATGGA